>MU712260.1:66489-104544 GCA_026770625.1 Nicotiana glauca
AATGATATCCTGAGGGTTTGAAACCCCGGATTTGCACCCATAGTGCTATATTGAGGTGACTTGCACGCCGGATAGAGAGCGTGGGGTAGAGCACCATTGGGGATTGTGACTTGGTCCGTCCCGGTTGTTGATTTTACCGGGTATTTCACTATGACTTATTGTTTTTTCACTATGACTTGGGCTTATTGCCATAATTGGGGCTTATTGCCGACTGTTTGAACTCATTCTAAGCTATCATCACTGTTTTCCTCACTATTTGAAATTTTATTTGAATTCAGTCCATTTGAATTACACTGTTTCATGAACCCAACTATATTTTTACTCAATCTTGAGTTTTTAACTGATATTTAACCATTGTTTGAGCTGAGCATTATTGTTTTACTGATGCCCGAGGGGCTTATGATTATTTTTATATTGATTGAGGCCGAGGCCCATATGTGAGGATATATTGAGTGATGTGAGGAGGCTTTCAGGCCTCGAGTGTATTGTGAGGAGGCTTAGGCCTCGGGTGTATTGTGAGGAGGCTTTCAGGCCTCGATTGTATTATGAGCAAGCTTTTAGGCCTCATATTGATATGTTCAGGCTTTCAGGCCTTATTGATAGCGCTTGGGCTGTAGAAGCCCCTCCGGAGTCTGCACACCCACAGTGAGTGCGGGTACCCATCTAGAACGGACAAATTTTAGACAGTGGTAATAATGGCACTGTTATATGCATTTTGATCAGGTAAAAATGACTGACCAGTCAGGTAACAATGACTGACCAGTGGTAACAATGGCACTATAACACGCATTTTTGGTCAGGTAACAATGACTGACCGGTCAGGTAACAATGACTAAGCAGGAACATAAATTATGCCCGAGGGGCCGGAACTATTTTTGAGATATTGCCCAAGGGACGAACTTTGATGCGCTCATCTTGCATATTTACTTGTATTTTTACCTGTTATACTGTGGTAATTGTACTCGAGAGGCGGATTTTTTTGTGCTTATCAGCACTGACTGTTCGAAATCATTTTTGTAATTATTGAAAAGATCACTTTCAAAAGAGATTTGAACTAAGCCAAGGTATTTCTAAAGATTTCACAGATTTTACTGTTTTCTCGAAAAATTATACCCGGCTTCTATATAGCATGTTGGTTGCTTGACGTGATTTCTTGCTGCTCAGTTATTATTTACTTTTATTACCCACTGAGTTGGAGTACTCACTTTACTCCCTACACCTCGCGTGCAGATGCAGGTATTATTCACCCGGTAGCGGGTTTGAGCTGGTTGAAGGTATTACTATTGTAGCTGCGTAACGTGACCGCCAGCGTTCACGGCACTGGACTCTATCTTTTGATTCCAGATTTTGTTTGTATATTATTGGCCCTGTAGCAGTGTTTGGACTTCTTTAGAAGCTCGTGGCTTGTGACACCCCGGTCGGGCTGTGTTGGGTTGTAAATATCGATTATTATTGTCATTTAGCTGTATTTATCTAATCATTTATGTTTAATAATTTCGAAAGAGGCGTTGTTGTTCTATTGGCTGGCCTTGTCCTCACGAGAGGTGCCATCACGACTAGTTAGGGAATTGGGTCGTGACAAGTTGGTATCAGAGCCTAGGTTACTAGGTCTCGCGAGTCATGAGCAGGTTTAGTAGAGTCTCGCGGATCCGTACGGAGATGTCTGTATTTATCCTCGAGAGGCTGCAGAACCTTTAGGAAAACTTCACTTTCTTGCAATTATTATCGTGCGTACTTGATTCAGCTTGAGATATAACTCTTGAAATTCCTTCCACACGACTATATGCGCATGTGAGCGCTCAGTGCCAGATGTGCCTTGATGGCTTGCGATTCCCCGATCAAGGGGCGAGATGTGATCTCCGTGAGTTTGATGTTGGGCCAGTCTGGAGGACTTGAGACCGGATCTTTGCCTATGGCTTGAGCACCGAGGTGCTGATTATGTGAGCAAGTGTTTTGAACTTATATGTTCGGTATTGTCCCTATTAGCCGAAATGGCATTTGGTATTCATGTGATGAATATGTTAGTACTGCAAGATGTATCTATATGACTTGGTAGTGACGAAGAAGTCATTTGGATAATAGATGAACTGTAAGTGATTCGATTCCTATTGTGATTTGATGTGTAGCCCGAATATGGGCGCGTGAAGAATATTTTTGTGTCCCCTAGTTGGGGAGTGAAGTGCATTACATGTGGCGGAATGAGTTCAGACCCAGGAAGACTAAATGATTGTGTAACGTATATGATGGTGGGAGGTATGCAGAAATGTTAAATTGAGGCGAAACAGGTGGGCTATCTCCTGCGGAGTGTTCTTAACTGGTATGATCCTTATGCGTATGTTAGAAATCTCATGTGTAATTGAAGGTTACGTGTTGAAATTTGAAAATTCGAGTCGCCTAAGAGAGTGGACTCAACTGATGTGGGGATGAATGCGAGATTTGCAGGGGATTACAGTACTTAATGATCTGTGTTTTCACAAACTTGTAGATGAATTGAGTTTAACCTCACTATGGCATTATGGTATCATTAGAGTAAAAGTGTTATAAGAGTTTGAGTATGTCCTAATATATGGCTTCGAGCCAAGTTGGGGAGGTTGCTATTGATTAGCTGATTGCATGGTCATGTGCTATGTTGGTTCCATTTCGAGAAATGCTGGCGGATCAGTTCTGGTTGCTGGAATTGAGTCGAGGATGGCACGAGTGAAGCAAAATTTTGACAAAGGTTATATGGTACTTTGTAGATGTGTGGAAATAATAGGATGTCTTGAGTTGTTGTTGATAAAGAATGCTTAGTGTAAAGAGAAGGAAGTTGTTTGGTTGTATCGGAATGAGATGATGTCCAGCGGTGTCAGAGTGGTAATGAGGAACGAATGGTTATGTCCATTTGATCAGGTAAATTGTAGTTCGAATATGAAGTAGATGACTCTCGAGAATGGTTTCAATGTGTTCAAGATTCTACATGTAACAATCAGGTGCCTAAAGGCCGTGTATGTGGTTGGATAATGTGTTTCATTGAAAAATGTCAAGACTTGTGGTTTTTTTTATGTTAATTATGGGATTCGATGCATCTGTATCAGGAAAATAAAGGTAACAGATTTGGATTCACAGGAAGTTCTTCATAGTAGATTATTTTGGGAATGTGGTGTTTGTGGGAATATTTGAGAGAGTATTCAGTGGCCTATGGGTCTTTGATAGTGTGGTCTTGTGCTTGGGCCTCGTGTAGTGAACCTGGGTTGAGTCATTGTGGTGCTACAACAAGAGGGGATATCAAGTTGATCATGAATCAGAAGGAAAATTAAATAGATGGAATAGCTTGATAGTAGACCGAATCGGTATGGTAAAGGTATGATTAATTCTTTGTATGTGTTCGAGGTAATGAGCCTTACAGGTATTGTGCGGTAAAGCTTTTGAGTTTTGACAACTTACTTAGCTTGGTTTGGATATCAGGAATCAGTCCTGGCAGTTTAGCTTGTGCAAATGGAATTGGCAGAGATGTTCTTGTTGGGTTTTACCGTGGTTTGGAGATGAATATATTTTCTATGGGTATGCAAAGCATGGAATGTGTAATGATTTTCTTCCAAATGGGATCCGTGGAAGTTGTTGTCTAGGTGAGTTACAGTTCAGTTCTGAAAAGAAGTTCATAAAACTCTTAAGTAAAGAGTAGCCTCAGATAACTAAGGAAATGATACTCCTAAGTGGAAGTGATTTGACGAGAGTATTTGTCTCGGAAAGGGGTAATGCGTTTAGACTGATGATATTTCGGTAGTATTGCGACACTTTCCTGCTAGATCGACTGCTAATATCTGAGTTTGTTTGATGGCATAGGGGAATTTTAGAATATCTTTCATGGACTGATTTGGATACTCGAGGTGTAATATGTATTCATACTACGGAATTTAGGGATCAGGTACAGTGATTCGTGTGCTATATAGAGTTGGAGACTGGGAGTTCTCGGGTACAGACTGTGTATTGGTTGCGGGTCATGTGTATTGGTACCGTTAGCAGCTATTGGGACTTGGAAGCCTGAGTGGATCTTTCTTTGCTTGGTATATTAGATTCTGGATATGATATTGGGCTGTAGACTAGTTTTTCTCTGTGTTGGGTTATTCTAGACTATTATGCTATGGGTTATGTCGGAAAATGCCACAGGTTGCGTGGCGGAGTGCTTCGGATTATGTTCTAGCAGAGTGGTTGTATTCCAAAGACCAGCGGACAGCTAGGAAGTATTGCTTTTCTTAATTGGGCCTTCGTGGTGGATGTCAGTGCAGAGGTTTCTACCATTGATTCAGTTCCAGTATTGAGAGACTATTTCAGATGCATTTCTTGTGGTCGGGCATGTCGCCGGGCGGGATTATGGATTGCGGTATTTATTTGGTGTCGGGCACCGTATCGTACAGCTCCGGCAGGAGTTATATTAGTGGAAGGAGAAGCTTCAGGCTTCTTGATATTGAGTTCGTTGTCAGGCCGAGGTGGCTACGTATTTAGCTTGAGTTAGCTTGGTTGGACCCGAGTTGTATTGTTGAGGGATAGGTTGATTCGATCGTTATTGAACTTGTTGGTGATTTGGGGAGGATCTATGAGTTGTTTTCTATGCTGTGAGACATTATGATTTGTTGGTTATGGACACATATGGTGTGGTTCCATTGAGGATTTATAGAGAGAGTCGAGCGGGAAGAGTAATTGAGTGTTGCTCGGTAAATGGAGTATTAGTTGTGACCTATCGGGTTGCGTGTCGTATGTCATTTATTTCACCGTGGGTGTAATGAATTGCTTTGGTTTCAGACATCAAATTATGCGTGGCTGCCGATTTTGAACCTGGCGACTTGAGGTGTTTCATGTGTAACAGTGTTTGGGGTAGGATCGCGCATTGTGACGAGGCCACGCAGGGGTATGACCCTTCAGGGTAGATTCAAGTATTCTATTTCCATGATGTGAGACAGGGTCTCAGCCTTGTGTCGTAATGGTACTGATGAGCTTAAGGTACAGCTCTTTCGTTTGAGTCATTTGTCATGATTTGAGTATGTTCAGACCATCCCTCATTGGTGCGTGCATTGTGCAAGTTGTGGCTTAGGCCCGTGTTGATATATCATATCACCAGAGTAGTGTGTTGGATACGAGGTGATCGTGGGAGTCATTAATGAATACGAACAGATTTAATTCCAGCTTGTTAGAAGGATAATATCTAGGTTCGGCTCGGAAATCTGTTGTGGTATTAGTCCAAAGGGAAGTGGCTTCATGAATGGTTGATCTGAGAAATGGTTGCGGTTTATTGCATGTTTCATTTATCGTTGGCAGTATACGGAAGTGTTGGAATAAGATTTTAGCTAATAAGAGGTTTCCTATCGGTAATCGGGTGTTATGGACAATTGCTATGGATAGAAGTTATCGTTTCGAGTATTTGGGTTACGTGGTAGATTATGTGATTGCACCTGGGGTTGCAGGTATGGATTATTACAGCTGGTTCGGACTTACTCTGAGTATAGATGTGAGATTCTGGTCTTGTGTATAATTTCGGAAAGTGCAATGTGGTTCTAGGGGTTATGGTCTAGATGGGTCGTGAGATTTCAGCTATGTTATGTTATCGGACCTATGCGAGATAGGGTGACGTGGGATCACCCCGGGTATATGCGTGGTAAGGTTATTCAGCTATTGGTTGGCTTCTAGGACAACTCTGGGTACGCTCGAGGACGAGCGTTTGTTTAAGTTGGGGAGGATGTAACGACCCGAATACCGCTCTGTTACCCTCCCCCCCCCATTTTATGCTTCTTCATGTTTCGTTATCGGTATGTGGTGTGTTAGAGTTGATTTGGATTGGTTTTGATAAGAAATGAGACGCTTAGTCTTTTTAAGGAAAGCTTGTTTTGGAAAAAGTCAACCGAAAGTTGACTATTTAGTTAGAGGGCTCGGATGTGGTTTCCGGTGATTTGGTTAGCTTCGGGGGATGATTTGTGACTTAGGAGTGCGATCGGAATTGGTTTTGGAGGTTCGGTGTAGAATTAGGCTTGAATTGGCAAAGTTAGTATTTTGGCGAATTCCGGTTGGTAGGTGAGATTTTGATCTGGGGGTCGGAATGGAATTCCGAGAGTTGCAGTAGCTCCGTTAAGTGATTTTGGATGTGCATGTAAAATTTCAGGTCATTCGGAGGTGTTTTGGTAGGGTTTTGGATCGAATGCGTGTTTCGGAAGTTTTAAAGAAACTTAGGCTTGAATTCGATGTGAATTGATGATTTTAGTGTTGTTGGATGTGTTTTGATGATTGGAACAAGTTCGTATGATGTTTTGGGATATGTTGGTGCCTTTGGTTGAGGTCCCGGGGGCCTCGGGGTGATTTCGGATGGCTAAACGGAGGTTTTGAACTTTGAATTGTTGCAGAAAATTGCCCAGCTGTTGCAGACCAAAATTGGTCTTCGCATTCGCGTGGGGTGGCCACGCGTTCGCGTAGAAGGGTCCTGGGGCCCTGCCAAGATTGTTCAACGTGTTCACGATATGGTGTCCGCTTTCGCGTAGGGTGAGGAGCTTGGGAATCGCGTTCGCGCTACAAGGATCGCGTTCGTGTTGCAGGGAGTCATGAAGTATTGCATTCTCGGGCTTGGAGTCGCGTTAGCGTAAGCTTAAATAATGGTCAGCAAAGTTTGTTCATCGCGAACGCGGGGGTTTTGACCGCGTTCGCGTCGGGTTAAATCTAGGCAAATAGAAGGGTTTTTATATTGTTTTATCCGCGAGTCCATTCATTATTTCCTCCATTGTTGACCACCTTAAGAGCTTTTTGGTAGAAATTAAAGAGGATTTTGACGGGAATTGATTGGAGGTAAGTCTCGTGACTAGAAACGCTATTTTATTGAAGAATCAACTTTTAATTCTTGGAAATTTGGGTAAAAATTGGAAGAACTAGGGCTTGGTTTTTTAAATGAAAATTTGGGATTTGAGGGGGCATTTGAACCCCGAGTTTGGTAAATTTGATATGTACGACTCGTGGCGAGACGAGGAATCCGGTGATGTGAATTTCGTAATTTTTTGAAAGTGGGTCCGGGGCTCGGGTTTTGCTGGTTTCGAGATTTTTACTATATTTCAATTGTCTTCGATTGGATATTGCTCCCTTAGCATATTGTGATGTATTCGCTCTGATTTTGGTTAGATTCGATGCGCATGGAGGCCGATTTGAGGAGCAAGGGCGTCGCGAGCTAGAGATTTCATCGGTTCGAGGTGAGTAATACTTGTAAATGATATCCTGAGGGTTTGAAATCCTGGATTTGCACCCATAGTACTATATTGAGGTGACTTGCACGCCGGATAGAGAGCGTGGGGTAGAGCACCGTTGGAGATTGTGACTTGGTCCATCCCGGTTGTTGATTTTACCGCGTATTTCACTATGATTTGTTGTTTTTCACTATGACTTGGGCTTATTGCCATAATTGGGGCTTATTGCTCACTGTTTGAACTCATTCTGAGCTATCATCACTGTTTTCCTCACTATTTGAAATATTATTTGAATTCAGTCCATTTGAATTACACTGTTTCTTGAACCCAGCTATATTTTTACTCAACTTTGAGTTTTTAACTGATATTGAACCATTGTTTGAGCTGAGCATTATTGTTTTTCTGATGCCCGAGGGGCTTATGATTATTTTTGGACTGATTGAGGTCGAGGGCCATATGTGAGGATATGTTGAGTGATGTGAGGAGGCTTTCAGGCCTCGAGTGTATTGTGAGGAGGCTTTCAGGCCTCGAGTGTATTGTAGGAGGCTTTCAGGCCTCGAGTGTATTATGCACAGGCTTTCAGGCCTCATATTGATATGTTCAGGCTTTTAGGCCTTATTGATAGCGCTTGGGCTGTAGGAGCCCCTCCGAAGTCTGCACACCCATAGTGAGCGCGGGTACCCATCTAGAACGGACAAATTTTAGACAGTGGTAACAATGGCACTGTTATACGCGTTTTGATCTGGTAACAATGACTGACCAGTCAGGTAACAATGACTGACCAGTGGTAATAATGGCACTGTAACACGCGTCTTTGGTCAGGTAACAATGACTGACCGGTCAGGTAACAATGACTGACCAGGAACATAAATTATGCCCGAGGGGCCGGAACTATTTTTGAGATATTGCCCGAGGGGCGAACTTTGATGCGTTTATCTTGCATATTTATTTGTATTTTTACCTGTTATACTGTGGTAATTGTGCCCGAGGGGCGGATTTTTCATTGCTTATCAGCACTGACTGTTCGAAATCATTTTCGTAATTATTGAAACGATCACTTTCAAAAGAGATTTGAACTAAGCCAAGGTATTTCTAAAGATTTCACAGATTTTACTGTTTTCTCAGAAAATTGTGCACGACTTCTATACAGCATGTTGGTTGCTTTACGTGATTTCTTGCTGCTCAATTATTATTTACTTTTATTACTCACTGAGTTGGAGTACTCCCTTTACTCCCTACACCTCACGTGCAGATGCAGGTATTATTCACCCGGTAGCGGGTTTGAGCTGGTTGAAGGTATTGCTATTGTAGCTGAGCAACGTGACCGCCAGCGTTCGCGGCACCGGACTCTATCTTTTGATTCCAGATTTTGTTTGTATATTATTGGCCCTGTAGCAGTGTTTAGACTTATTTAGAGGCTCGTGACGTTTGACATTCCGGTCGGGTTGTGTTGGGTTGTAAATATCGATTATTATTGTCATTTAGTTGTATTTATCTAATCATTTATGTTTAATAATTTCGAAATAGGCGTTGTTGTTCTGTTGGTTGGCCTTGTCCTCACGAGAGACGCCATCACGACTAGTTAGGTAATTGGGTCGTGACAATTTCCATCTTATCCACCCTTCAACTCCTCACACACATACATATACACGAAACAGAGAGGAACAACCGAAGAAGAACAAAATAGAGGAATTTTCTGACAAAAATGGGGTTTGTTTGAGGTTGGAGTTGTGTTCGCCGTTCGAGTTCGTTACGATTCGCGCGTTCCTATTCGATTAGTGTTGCCGATTTTTATTGATTTCGGATTCAAGTGTTGTGGCCGACTTTTCTATTTTCAATTATTAAGAAAAGTCTTGCGTTTTAAGTTTCATTCCTCTCCTCCGTTATTGACTTATTTATTTGTTTATTTGTGGTTGTTGCGGTGAATTGAGTTCTTGGAAGTGCGGTTTTAAGAGCTTGGGTTGTGTTCACTTTATTGACTTTAACGTTTGGATCTCTAATTTTGCGTGAATCTGCATTTGATAGCTAATTTGCCGAAATAGTAGTCACTGTCTTCAATTTCTTGTTCTAACATGGACTTGGCCAGATTTTGATGATATGCTATGGGCCTCATGTGATTTTTTAAAAAGAGAAATTATCATAAAGCACTATCTTTCACTAGTAATTAGTTGTCTATAAATACCATTTGCTATATTACGGATTGTAGATACGTTTTATGTTGTTATAAGATGTATTAGATGTATTTAAGCTACTGTATTAGCAAAAATAGGCGTGAATAAGGAAAATCTAGCTAATCAATTATTGTATTCGAGTGTATTCGACTGTATTCATAGCGTGAAATACGGGATTACTGCTTTCTAAATGGAAAGTGAATTAATTAACATAATAGACTCCTAATATAACTCAACAAACCCAATTATAACACACAAATTTAATTTTTTCAGGTATAAAAAATATTCTCAACTGAAAAATACCTCAAAAATATAGAAATCTTTAGAGAAATTATATAATACTTCTGAATACATAAATTATATTAATTAAAAAAAACATATGAATACATTCATGGCATATAGCGAGACAGTGAATACAATAAAATACATAGAATACAGTGGGATATATTGAAATGTAATGAAAAAAATAGTGAATACAATGAATACATGGAATACATCGAGATACATTGAATTACAATGGAAAAAAAAAGACAATGAATACAATGAAATACATGAAAAAAAAACATGATACATTAAAAATATATTGAAATATATTAACAGAAAATCAAGTTGCTCAGCCCGAAAACTCCGTCGTCTTTGTTCAAGAACAAACCCTAATTTCCGGCGAATTTGCCATCAAGCAGAACCCTTGAATCTTCAAGTTGCTCAGCCTCAAAATCCGTCGTTTTTATTCAAGAACAACTTCAATGTCGTCTCGTCGAGGGGGCCACGATTCGGACTCGAAACAACCTCCAAATTTGTTTCCATAGCCAAGGCTTCGCTAAATAGTCCGCCTTTATTGGATCCTTGTAGCAAGAAAAGAACTCACAGAGAACACTCCTCTATTGTTGAGCTTCCGTGTAATGCTATCTTTGTTTGTAATAGCTTCAGATTCATGCTCAATAGAATTAATAAATTGAGCAGTCCTCGTTACCTCCCAATCATTAAAATTCCTTCTGAAGTTTATGCTCCAAACCTTGTTAGCAATTATACAAAGTGTCGAGAGAGAGATGGGGTGGAGAAAAATTTGAAAGAATGAGAGAGAAAATAATACAAAGCGTATTTTATGGCTTAAAGGTAGAAGGTGACCATAAATAAATATTTGGCTATAAAAATCAAAAGGTAGTTATGGAATATAATTTTTTAAAAGGGTATTTATTTAAAATAAATAAGGTATCAATCTTTACTATAGGAGGTAAAAATTCCTTTTAAAAACCCGTGTGATGGGCGATTAGTATTTACTTTCATGTGCCACAAAATTTGGTCCGAAGTTATTGTAGAATTTCTTAAGCTCAAGTAATGCTTGGTTTTGATGTTTTACATTCTGGGTTTGAGACATATTGAGTTCACTATCAATTTCCAGAAGAAAGGATCAGCATGTTCACGAAGTCGTAGTATTTCAATTGAGTGTGATTTATTGAATCTTGACCTCAGAGTAGCTGGAATTTAATGACCATGAAAACATTTCACGTATAAGAAATTTTAATTGTTTACCCATAGAACGATACCTTTTAATTGGAACAACTTGACTCTTATTCAGCTGGAGTAGTGATGGTAAAAACGAGAATTGATGCACTAGAAACCGAATTTTGATTTAGATTAAGCATGAAGCCCGTAATTCCCGTAATTCGCTTTAGTTGAATATAATTTCTTTCTTTAATAAGCTGAGGTGTGCCATTCATAACTAAACCACCTATGGCCCACATACTAATTTTATAACTTAGATATTAAAAATGAACTTATTAGTTTGCTTTAGACGTGTTAGTTATATAATTATCACGGTTGTAATTAAAATATAGGTGTGCATTTTATGTGACCCATTTTCAATTTCCAACAAGGTTAAATAGAACGTGTCGTGACTCACGGGTGCATTTCATGTAGCGCGGCTTACGATGTGTTTTAAATCACCTTGAAATAATTTTCTGAAATATTAAAAGCGGCTAAAAAGTTAAAAGGGCACGTAGGTTTAAAATGTATAATTAAATCAGCTAATTAAGCCAATAATAATAGTTGAGCGACCGTGCTAGAACCACGGAATACGGGAATGCCTAACACCTTCTCCCTGTTTAACATAATTC
This sequence comes from Nicotiana glauca, assembly GCA_026770625.1. NCBI lineage: Eukaryota > Viridiplantae > Streptophyta > Magnoliopsida > Solanales > Solanaceae > Nicotiana > Nicotiana glauca. Next base: position 77,971 of record MU712260.1, read on the forward strand.
CTTACCCGAATTTCTGTGTTCGCGGACTGTAAAACTGAGTCAATCTTTCCTCGATTCGGGATTTAAACCGATGACTTGGGACACCATAAATTATCCCAAGTGGCGACTCTGAATTTTAAATAAAATAATCTCGATTCGATTGTCACTTAAATTGAAAAAAACTCCCTTATACCCCCTCCGGGGTAGTAAAAAGGAGGTGTGACAAAGCTAATGTACGAATTAAAACTCATTGCATTGTTAATCCCATGGATTCCTATGCATTAGCTACGCATAGAATAATACCAAATAGGGTGTATAACTAATGCTTGCATAACTAATACACAGATTCAAAAGGTGTATCAAACAAGGTATTATTAATACATGCAATTAATGCTTTCATTATTTTATTTAATGCATACTACCAAACGACCTGTCACGACCCAATTCCCACACCCGGTCGTGATGGAACCTCTCATGAAGACAAGGCCAGCCAATAGAACAACAACGCCTCTTTTAACAGTTACTTAGCATGAATAAGTCTGAATCATAGATAATAAAATTATATTGCGGAATAAACGTAATAAAATAGGGAACCCATCCCGGCTCAGTCCGAAATCGGGGTGTCACAAGTCACGAGCATCTAGAAGGATTTTAAAGTCAACTACAAGTCTGTAATACATAGAATAAAATCTGGAATCAAAGGAAGAAATCTGGTGCCGTGAATGCTGGCGGTCGTCTTGCTCAGCTACGATAGCAAATCCTCAACCAGCTCAAACCCGCTACCGGGTAAGCCAATACCTACATCTGCACGCGAAGTGCAGGGAGTAAAGTGAGTACTCCAACTCAGTGAGTAATAAAGGTAAATAATAACTGAGCAGCAAGAAACCACGTAAAGCAAGTCATCATGCTAAATGGTACAGTGTAACCCTTTGAGAAAACAATGAAACCGTGAAATCTTTGGAAATATCTGGACTCAGTTTTAAACCTCTTTTGAAAACGTCTTTTTCCAACAGTTAAGCAAATGAATGCGAAACAGATAGTGCAAGTCAGCACATAAGTCGGCCCCTCGGGCACAGCACTCCATTAACAAATAATACCAGGGTATCAGGTAAACAGTACAAGGAATAGCATGGATGCCAATGAAATGCGAGTGCTGGAATGTCATGACAGATAATACAAATAGGAACAAATGCATGAGTGTAATGCAATGCATATGACCGGTACACTCAGTTACCCACTGCGGCGTGCAGTTTGAGCCAACCATATGTTTATCATCGACGGCACTCACTGGGGTGTGTACAAACTCTGGAGGGGCTCCTACAGCCCAAGCGCAAATAATCAAGCCATATCGTGGCACCAACCAGGCCCTCGGCCTCAATATCAATATAATATCGCTGTGGCGCGCAGCCCGAGCCATCCATATATCCAGAAATCACCATAACACTGCTTCGGTGCGCATCCTGATCCATGCTCAATCCAGAAATGCACATAAGCCACTTGGGCAATATTAAAATAATAGTTCTCAGCTTAAAACGTCAATAAAATACTGTTTAAGTTTTCAAATCTTAGAAAAATGGATGAGTTTACAAAACAGTATTAACACCTTGGACCGAGATCAAATAATATGCAAAGTAATGCGAAAACAGTGATATCAATTCCTGAAGGATTCACATAGTTGGCAAGAAGCCCAAACATGGAAATCAGCCCAAATTATGATGATAACAAGTAGTTTCAGTCAAATACGTAGTAATTTCATCAATCGGGACGGACCAAGTCACAATCTCCAACGGTGCTCTACCCCACGCTCGCTATCCGGCGTGCAAGTCACCTCAATACAGCACTATGATGTGCAAATTCGGGGTTTCAAACCCTCAAACTATCATTTACAGTCATTACTCACCTCGAACCGGTGAAATCTCTAGCTCGTGACGCCCTTGCCCCTCAAATCGTCCTCCACGCGCGTCGAATCTAACCAAAATCAAAGCGAATACATCACAATATGTTAAGGGAACAATACCCAATCGAAAATAATCGAAAAAATAGTAAAAATCCTGAAACTAGTAAAACTCGAGCCCCGGGCCCACTTCTCGAAAAATCAGAAAATTCACATCAATGAATTCCTCGTCTCGCCACAAGTCTATACATATCAAGTTTACCGAAATCGGAGTCCATTTGACCCTCCAAATTCCATTTTAGATTACCAAATTCTCAAGCCCTAACTTTACCCCCTTTTGATGAATTTCAACCAATTTTCATGCTAAATCTACCATAATTTCATGTATTAACCCAAGGAACTTACCTCCAATCACCCCCAATTCGAAATCTCCCTTCAATTCCGTCCAAGAGCTCTCAAACTTGCTCAAAAATGATGAAAATAATACCTAGGTCGCAGAGGAAATATTTATAAAACTGTCCAGCATTTTCGCTTTTGCGGTCCCATAACCGCTTATGCGGGACCGCTTCCGCGATAATTCTTCCGCTTTTGTGGAAATTCAAATAAAAATCCAGGACCGCTTCTGCGTCCATATTTCCGCTTTTGCGGAACTTCCTCTCAAGGTCCACATCGCTTATGCGACTACCAGTCCGCTTCTGCGGACACGCTGATGCGAAGAGTGGTCCGCTTCTGCGGATCTACCTTACCAACCCATGGACCGCTCCTGCGATGAGATACTCCGCTTAAGCGCCTCTGTTTCTGTGGTCCAAAGCCCGCAGAAGCGAGAATTCCAGATGCAGCAACTTTCAGCAATATGCAAACTCCCAAAACTCCCCGTTTAACCATCCGAACTCACCCCGAGGCCCCCGGGACCTCAACCAAAAGCACAGACATGATCCAATACCCTTTTCAAACTTGTTCCAATCCTAAAAACACATCCAACAACACAAAAATTTTCTCATTTCTCATCAATTTCAAGCCTAAGTTCTTTAAATTCTTCCGAAATTCGCATTCGATCAAAAAACCAACCAACGACGTCCGAATGACCTGAAATTTTGCACACACATCACAAATCACATGATGAAGTTACACTAACTCTCGGAATTCTATTCCGACCCTTGGATAAAAATCTCACCTATCAACCGGAAATCGCCAAAATACTAACTTCGCTAATTCAAGCCTAATTCTACACCGGACTTCCAAAATCAATTCCGATCACACTCCTAAGTCACAAATCATCCCCCGGAACTAACCGAATCACCGGAAATCTCATCCGAGCCCTTTAATTCATAAGTCAACGTCCGATTGGCTTTTCCAACTTAAGCTTCCTTAAAGAGACTAAGTGCCTCATTTCTACCAAAACCAATCCGAATCAATTATAACTCACTAAAATACTGATAATGAAATATGAAGAAGCATGAAATGGGGAAAACGAAGCGGTAACTCATGAGACAACGGGTCGGGTCATCACATGACCCCTTACGGTATTTATTTATATAATTTTGTCTTAGATAAATAATAAATTTTAGGAATACTATAGTCCCTTTCCACAAGCTTTGACTTCTGAGATTAGTAGCCTGCTTGGCCAAACTTCTTCATAGTCAAAAGTACAAAAGAGTTTAAAATACCCCTATTGTTTAATAAATGATTTATATTTATCCTCTGTTCATCTATCTATCCAAAAATATATACCACGTTATTTTTATTAATAAAACTACCCCAGATTTTAATGATGCAACTTGTAGGCCTTCAAATTAATGTGCTGGCATATATTTACTGGGTCACGCGACTCTCCTTTCAGAAATCAAATATGGATATAGCTCGACTTCTTCTATTATTCAGGTTGAAAATAAAATTTATTCCTCCTCTTGATTCTGCCAACGTGGCTTAATTTAAAGTAAAGCTGTCTAACGAGCCGGGCTTACCCGCTACCGGACCGGCCCAGACCGGTACAAACCGGAATTGGACCAGCCCAGTTCATAAGGGGTCGGGTGGGCTGGGTAGGGGGTAGGAGGGTTTTGGAAGGTTTAAAAAATTTTACTGGTTAATCGGACCCGGCTAAACCGGTATGCATGAACAGTAGTGTAATCGGTTAAACCGACCCGGTTCAACGGTCATATTTATTTTTTTTGAATTTTTCAAAATAGATGGGGCCCACTATCCGTTGGTTTGGTCAGATTTCACAACTGATCCGTTAGCCAACGGATCTATTGATGAAATAGCCTTTTTTTTAATTTTATGTTTTTAACCCATTTTGAATTTATAAAATTAACCTTTTTTAAAACTATAAATACCCCCCCCCCCATCTTCTTCATTTCTTCACTCAAATCTCATATCTCAATCTCAATTTCTCTCATTCTCCAATTTGCAATACTTCAATTCATCATTTCATCTTTTAATTTTATTTGGCTCACTTTTCTTGAATTTAATTTATCGTGTTTTGTCATTCGAAATTTGAAGTTTGAAGTTTCAACTTTGAACAATTGAAGTTCAAAATTGAAATACTTGCTTGACGAGTTGAAGTTTGTTCGTGGTAACATCGGAATTGCTTAATCAAGTGCTACTTTTATTGTCGAATTCGGTGCACTCTCTCCAACTCTTTCTTTTATTTACTATTTTAATTTCATATTTAATTTTAGCTTATACTTTAATTTTTACAATATGTTGAATGCTGCTAAAAGAGCTTGTAAAAAAGTTACTGGTATGGGAAATAAAAAAAAGAGATTGTCCTTCACCATCTGGTAGTAATAGTAATACCCAATTTACATATGTTTCTGAAACATCACCTAATGATAATATAGATTCTGAAATATTACAAGAAGATTTTGGAATAGAAGATAATGAAATCGGAATGGAAGATGAGATACCAGCTACACCTACTAGTGTTGGAGCCGGTAGTGTTAGAGTTGGTACAAGGGGTGGTGGTCGTGGCACTAGTAGTAGACCACATGTGGCTCCGACTACTAATCGTAGAAAAAGAAGTAAGGTTCGAAATTCTTTTGAAATAATAGAAGGTACTGATAAAGTTAGATGCAAAATTTGTAACGATAATTTTAAACATTTGACTGGAGGAAATTTAGGGGGGACTGGGACGCTTAGTAGACATATGAGAGTTTACCATCCCATAGAATGGGGCATTGATGGTGATAAAAATCAAACAAATATTAACCCTACTACTGGAGGTCTAGTGAAATATGATAAAATGAAGGATCGTGAGAAGTTAGCAAAAATGATTACTTTGGGTTGTCTACCTTTTTCTTTTGCTTCTTCATCATATCTTATTATGTATATTCAAAGGATTTACAATCCTTTATTTAAAGGTATCCCTAGAAGTACTTGTAGAGCTAATATCTTTAGACTATATGGACAATATCAAACATACATACGTTATTTGTTTAGACACCTTCCTTGTAGAGTTTGTCTAACTTCTGATATTGGCCATGTTGTTAATGGAAATGATTATTTGACAATTACATGCTATTGGATAGATGATACTACTTGTATGCAAAAATGAATTATCTCTTTTAAATATGATGAATATCAGAGTCATAATGCTGTGTTTATAAGTAGTGCTATTGTTGAAGTTGCTGAATGTCACGACCATGATTTTCCACCATCGAAAGTCGTGATAGCGCCTACTGTCGGAGCTAGGCAAGCCAAGCATTTAAACATTTTCCGATAACAACCCAACAATAATAATATTAACGAGGCATTTAACTAAAAGCGGAAGTCTTTAAAACATAAATAACTGAAAACTCAAAATACGGAAGTTTAGTATTTCACTACCCAAGACTGGTGTCGCTATCTCACGAACTACTAAAGAGTGCTACAAACAAGTCTAAATAGAAATACATAAATGTCTGTATCGGTACAATGAAAACAAACTGAAAACATGGAAAGGAACTTCAGCCAACGAACGCCAGCTAGGATACCTCGTAAGTCCCTGGACTGAAGTCAGCTCTCGGTCAATATCCTACTGCTGTGGTCCAAAAGCTGCTCCAGTACCGTGATCTGTGCAAAAGAGCACAGAAGTGTAGCATCAGCACAACTTACCCCATATGCTGGTAAGTGCCTGGCCTAAGTGACGAGGCTAGACAGGACTACCAAATCAACCTATGCAGTTCAATGTATATATATGCGACAAAAGGAAAGAATACAGAAATTAAACAGTTAAGAGGGAGGGAAGCATATTATGGGGGAGTACAGTTCGGATATAAATTCAACAATTTAAGTAAGAAACAGGGCAATAACAATAATTAATGAGAGCAGGAAATCAACAGTTGCACGGCATCAACCTTCATGCTTTTACCTTCATTCTCACCAAAAGCAATCAAATAAAGTGCACGGCATCACCCTTCGTGCTTTCCCTCACATAACTCTCATATCATGGTACGGAATGATCCTTCGTGCAATTTATAATCAAATCAGAGCACGGAATGTCCCTTCGTGCATAATTAATCAAAACATGGCACGAAATGACCCTTCGTGAAAATATAATGAAAACATAGCACGGAATGACCCTTCGTGCAATTATAATGAAAACATGGCACGAAATGACCCTTCGTGCAAATATAATCAAAACATGGCACGGAATGACCCTTTGTGCAATTATAATCAAAACATGGCACGGAATGACCCTTCGTGCATTATCACTCTTCCTCACCCAAACAGCAATCACAACCAAACGGGGCGAGGGGATAAGCAAATAATAAGAAATGTTCAGGCAAAGAAATTACACAATTAACGGCTAAATCCCGGCAAGGGAGAATAATCAATATACTCAAACCATCCCGGCAAGGGATTAATCATAATACCTTCTATTTCCTTCATTTCTTACACAATAGTCTTTTTATTGTTCGAGCCAACGTTCCAAAGAATTTACAACCCACAATCAATCCTCATACTCTTCACATTTCATAGGATTCATCAATTAACATGATAGAGTCATAACAATATCGGAACAAGTACAAACAAAGACCCACGGTCATGCTTGACACTGGTGTATAGATACTCGTCATCATACCTATACACCGTACTCACATTTAGCAATTAGCAAACAACACTCTAATCCTATTCCCTCAAGCCAAAGTTAGATCAAACACTTACCTCAAATGCTCCAAAAATCCACTCAAGCCTCTAATATAGCTTTACCCCTCCAATTCACCACCAAACCGCTCGAATCTAGTCACAAATTACTCAAATGTATCAACAAATGCTAGTTAAATCAATTTGAATGCATAAGAATGAATTTCCCAAAGTTTTGCCCAAAATTCCCAAAATGCCCCCGGGCCCACGTGGTCAAAACCAGAGGTTCGTACCAAAACCCGGTTATCCATTCCCCCACGAGTTCATATCTATGATTTATTTTGAAATCGGACCTCAAATTGAGGTCTGAATCCCCAATTTTAAGAAAACCTAGGTTCTACCCAAAACCCCCAATTTCACCCATGAAAATCCTTGATTTTAAGATGAAAACATGTTTAATGGTGTTAGAGATTGAAGAAATTAAGTAAAAATTGACTTACAAATAGTTTGGAGAAGATGGATTTCTTGGAAAATCGCCTATGGAGTTTGTATTTTGAAAGAATGAAGAAAATGGGTTTAAAATTCGTCTAAGTATGAAATAACTTAGCCTCAGGTATGGGAATTGCGAAACTGGGTTCGCAATTGCGAACCCAGACCCTGCTATGTTGGGAATTACGAAGAATAGTTCGCATTTGCGAACAACGAGCCTTCGAGCAGACTTCGCATTTGCGAAGAAAAATGTCGCATTTGCGACTGGTCGGCCCTCGCATTTGCGAACAAATTGTCGCATTTGCGACCCAAGCAGAGATTTCCCCTTTTCGCATTTGCGATGGAGGATCCGCAATTGTGAGTCTCGCATTTGCGAGAAATCTTTCGCAAATGCGAAAATACCAGACCTGACCTGCAATTTTTTTCCAAAGTTCAAAAATGCAACTCGCGGCCTATTCAAATCTCACCCGAGCCCTCGGTGCTCCAAACCAAACATGCACACAACCTCAAAAACATCCTACGAACTTACTCGTGCGATCAAATCGCCAAAATAACATCAAAATTAATGAATCAAGCCTCAAATTCATCATTTTCATTTCAAACTTCTTAACCTTTCAAGTTTGGGACTTATAGTCCGAAATATGTCAAACAACGTCCGATTTCAACCAAACTTTACAGAAAGCGCTTAAATCACATGTAAAACTTGTACCAGGTGTCGGAACCAAAATACGAGCCCGATACCACAGTCTTTTAATCAATTTTTCATTTCCTTTTTCCTTAATAATTTCAGAAAAACAATTTCACAGAAAAATTCTTTTCTCGGGCTCTAGACCTCGGAATTCGACTCCGAGCACCCCGAGTCCTATATTTTGTTACGGACCTTCTGGGACCGTCCAATCTCGAGTCTGAGTCCATTTACCCAAAATGTTGACCAAAGTCAACTTTAATCATATTAATATCAAAATTCATCATTTTTCACACAAAATTCATATTTTAGCCTTCCGGCTACACGCCCGGACTGCGCACGCAAGTCGAGGCAAGTAAAAGTGAGGTTTTTAAGGCCTAAGAAGCACGGAAAAAGAGAGAAATCCGGTGATGACCCTTTGGGTCATCACATTCTCCACTTCTAAAACAACCGTTCGTCCTCGAACGGACAAAAGAAAGAAGTACCTGAGTCGGGAAATAGATGAGGATAGCGGCTCCGCATATCAGACTCGGACTCCCAGGTCGATGCCTCAGGAGGCTGACCTCTCCACTGGACACGCACTGAAGGAAAACTATTCGACCTCAACTGTCAAACCTGCCGGTCTAGGATAGCTACCGACTCTTCCTCGTAAGACAGATCCTTGTCCAACTGGATAGTGCTGAAATCTAGCACGTGGGCTGGATCGCTGTGATACCTCTGAAGCATGGACACATGAAACACTGGATGCACGGCTGACAAGCTGGGCGGAAAGGAAAGTCTGTAAGCCACCTCTCCCACACGATCGAGAATCTCAAATGGGCCAATGAACCTAGGGCTAAGCTTGCCTTCTTCCTAAATCTCATCACGCCCTTCATAGGCGACACTCGTAGCAAGACCCGCTCACAAACCATGAAAGCTATATCTCGAACCTTATGATCCGCATAACTCTTTTGCCGTGACTGAGCCGAACGAAGCCTGTCCTGAATGATCTTGACCTTATCCAAGGCCTCCTGAACTAAATTTGTACCCAATAACCGAGCCTCTCCTGGCTCAAACCATCCAATTGGAGACCGACATTGCCTACCATACAACACCTCATATGGGGTCATCTGAATGCTGGACTGCTAGATGTTGTTGTAGGAGAACCCTGCTAAAGGCAAAAACTGGTCCCATGAGCCTCCAAAATCAATGACACAGGCTCGGAGCATATCCTCCAATATCTGAATAGTCCTCTCGGACTGGTCGCCCGTCTGAGGATGGAACGCTGTGCAACCTGGGTGCCTAACTCCTGCTGAACTGCTCTCCAAAAGCGCGAGGTAAACTGCGTACCCTGGTCCAAAATGATAGATGTCGGCACCCCATGAAGGCGAATAATCTCTCGGATGTAGATCTCGGCTAACTTCTCCGATGAATAAGTGGCTGCAATAGGAATAAAATGCGCTGACTTGGTCAGCCTATCAACAATGACCCAAATAGCATCAAACTTCTTTCGAGTCATCGGAAGTCCAGTAACGAAATCCATGGTAATCCTCTCCCACTTCCACTCGGGAAGCTCAATCCTATGAAACAAACCACTAGGCCTCTAATGCTCATACTTGACCTGCTGACAATTCAAACACCGAGTTACATATGCAACAATATCTTTCTTCATCCTACGCTACCAATAATGTTGCCGCAAGTCCTGGTACATCTTCGCGGCGCCCGGGTGAATAGAATAGCGCGAACTATGGGCCTCCGCTAAGATCAACTCTCGAATCCTATCGACATTGGCACACAAACTCGCCCCTGCAAACTCAAAACACCATCATTGTCTAAGGTCACCTTCGTGGCACCCCCACGCTGCACCGTGTCTCTCAGGACACAAAAATGGGGATCATCAAACTGCCGATCATGGATACACTCCAATAATGAAGAACGATCGACCGTGCAAGCCAACACTCTACTAGGCTCAGAAATGTCCAACCTTACAAACCGATTGGCCAAGGCCTGAATATCCAAAGCAAGAGGTCTCTGGCTAACCGGAATGTAAGCAAGACTACCCATGCTGGCGAAATTCCTACTAAATGCATAGGCCACCACATTGGCTCTACCCGGGTAGTGCAAAATAGTAACATCATAATCCTTCAATAGCTCCAACCACCTCCGCTGCCTCAAGTTTAACTCCTTCTGCTTGAACAAGTATTGCAGACTCTTGTGATCAGTGTACACCTCACACGTCACACCATATAAATAATGCCTCCAAATCTTCAAAGCATGAACAATGGCCGCCAACTCTAGATCATGAACCGTATAATTCTTCTCGTGGNGGATGAAAACCCCTCCACTAACTGGCGGTAATAACCTACTAACCCCAAGAAACTCCGAATCTCCGTAGCTGATGCTGGTCGAGGCCAATTCTTGACTGCCTCAATCTTCTTCGGGTCCACCTGAATACCCTTTGCTGATACAACATGACCCAGAAATGCAATCGAACTCAACCAGAACTCGCACTTCGAGAACTTAGCATACAACTGACTATCCTTGAGAGACTGAAGAACCACTTTGAGGTACTGCTCGTGCTCCTCCTGACTGTGGGAGTACACCAGAATATCATCAATAAAGACTATCAAGAACAGGTCCAAGTAAGGTCTGAACACTCGGTTCATCAACTCCATAAATACTACTGGGGCATTGGTCAACCCAGATGACATGATCAAAAACTCATAATGCTCATACCAAGTGCGGAATGATGTCTTAAGGACATCAGACGCCCTAATCCTCAGCTGATGATAGCCAGATCTCAAGTCTATCTTTGAAAACACCTTTGCACCTTGAAGCTGGTCAAACAAATCATCAATCCTCGATAGTGGATACTTGTTCTTTATCGTCACCTTGTTCAACTGCCGGTAATCAATGCACATCCTCATCGATCCATCCTTCTTCTTCACAAATAACATTGGCGCACCCCAAGGAGAAACGTTACGCCTGATAAAACCCTTCTCTAGCAAATCTTGCAGCTGGTCCTTTAACTCTTTCAACTATGGCGGGGCCATGCGATACGGCGGAATAGAAATGGGTTGCGTGCCTGGGGCCAGATCAATACAGAAATCAATATCCCTGTCAGGCGGCATGTCCGGCAGGTCTGAAGGAAAAACCTCGGGGAACTCCCGAACAATAGGAACAGAGTCAATAGAAGGAACCTCTATGCTGGAATCACGAACATACGCCAGATAAGCTAAATACCCCTTCTCAACCATGCGTCGAGCCTTTACATATGAAATAACACTGCAGGTGGCATGTCATGGGGTCCCTCTCCACTCCAATCGGGGCAAATCTGGTAAAGCCAAGGTCACGGTCTTGGGTGACAATCCAAGATAGCATGATACGAGGACAACCAATCCATCCCTAATATAACGTCTAAATCCACCATGTCTAAAAGCAATAAATCAACACGGGTCTCAAGACCCTCAAACACTACCACACAGGAATGATGAACTCGGTCGACCACTATAGAATCACCCACCGGTGTAGATATATAAACAGGGATACCCAAGGCATCACTAGGCATAGCCAGGTAAGGTGCAAAATAAGATGACACATATGAATATGTAGACCCAGGGTCAAATAGCACTGAAGCATCCCTATCACAGACCAGAATAGTACTTGTAATAACATCTCTAAAGACTCAGCCTCTGGCCTGGCTAGCAAAGCATAACACCGGGGCTGGGCCCCACCTCCCTTAACCATGTCTCTGGGATGATAGACTACTAGCTGACCCCTACCTCTTTCGGTCCGAGCTCCACCTCTACGGTCTCTACCTCCACCTCTATGATCCCTACCTCCGCCTCTAACTGGTTGGGCAAGCTGTGGATCACCTTGTGCCTGAATCATGGGGCGAGGACCCTGCTGCTGAGAGCTACCCGAGGCTCGAGGCACAATTTAACAATGTGAACGGGGTCACCACAACCATAACAAGCCCTCGGCTGCTGAGACTGCTGACCATGTCGACCTGAATGTCCTACCCGGAAGCTCTGAAGTGGAGGTGCATTGATGGGCTACTGATCAGAATAATGCTGCTGAAAACCACCACTGCCTGGAGTACCATGAGAAACCTGGAGTGTTGACTGAAAGGGCCTCGGTGAATGGCCTCTACCATAAGAATCCCTACCTCCAGACGAGGTACCACTAAACCTACCAGAATGACGAGGCCTCTTATCCGACACATGACCATCTCCTCGTGCAAGGGCCATCTCAACTTTGTGGGTCGCATTGGCCGCCTCCTGAAAAGAAATCTCACAACCAGCTCCCATAGCCATTTGGAGACGGATCGGCTGAATCAATCTATCAATAAACCTCCGCACCCTCTCTCGCTCTGTGGGGAGTATAACAATAGCATGGCGTGCCAAATCAATAAACTGCGTCTCGTACTGGGTGACTGTCATGGAGCCCTGCTGGAGGCACTCGAACTGCCTGCAAAGTGCCTCCCGCTGAGTGACTGGGAGAAAATTTTCCAAAAATAACTCTGTGAACTGATCCCATGTCAATGCTGGAGACCCTGCTGGTCTAGATAAGCACTAGTCCCTCTACCAAGTCTTGGCGGATCCTGCAAGCCGAAAGGTGGCAAAATCGACCCCATTGGTCTCCAAAATACCCATAGTCCTAAGGATCTCATGGAAGCTGAATAAGAAATCCTGTGGGTCCTCTGATGAAGCACCGCTGAATGTGGTGGTGAAGAGCTTGGAGAACCGATCAAGTCTTCACAAGGCATCCGAAGACATAGCCGCTCCATCGCCGGTCTGGAATGCAATACCTGGCCGAACTGCCACAGCTGGACGAACCACTGGGACATGAGCTGGGGGAGCTACCTGCTCCGAAGTACGTGTAGCAGGAGTCTGAACCCCTCCTCTAGTCTGAGAAGTGGCTGGTGTTACTGGAAGCAAACCCGCTCTAGTGACACTCTCCATAAAGCCTGCCAATCTGGCTAAAGCGTCCTGAAGATCTGGGGTGACCATGACCCCTCCTGGGACCTGAGCTGGGCCCACCGGAGCTGCTGGGGCTGGAACCTCCTCATCATAGTCAATATGAGGCTCCACCTCTAGGACTGCTGCCCGGGGCTGAGCTCTGCCCCTGCCTCGGCCTCTGGCACGGCCTCGGCCTCTGCCCCTCGCAGTAGATGCTGTTAGGGGCTCGGGCTGCTGTACGGTAGAAGAGGAAACATGTGTTCTCTCCATCTGCGAAAGAACAGAGTGAAAAGACAATCAGTATTTGAGAAACAGAATCGCACGACAAGAAAGAACAAAAGTGAAACTTTTCCCAACTCCGTAGCCTCTGGGGGAAAAATACAGACGTCTCCGTACCGATCACTCAGACTCTACCAAGTTTGTCTATGAGTAGCGAGACCTATGTAATCTAGAGCTTTGATACCAACTATCACGACCTGGATTTCCCACCATCGGGAGTCGTGATGGCGCTTACTGTCGGAGCTAGGCAAGCCAAGCATTTAAACATTTTTCGATAACAACCCAACAATAATAATATTAATGAGTCATTTAACTAAAAATGTAAGTCTTCAAAACATAAATAACTAAAAACCCAAAATGCGGAAGTTTAATATTTCACTACCCAAGACTGGTGTCGCTATCTCACGAACTACTAAAGAGTGCTACAAACAAGTCTGAATAGAAATACATAAATGTATGTCTTGGTACAATGTAAACAAACTGAAAACATGGAATGGAACTTCGGCATGCGAACGCCAGCTAGGCTACCCCGTAAGTCCCTGGACTGAAGTCAGCTCCCGGTCAATATCCTACTACTGTGGTCCAAAAGCTGCTCCGGTACCGTGATCTGTGCAAAAGAGCACAGAAGTGCAGCATCAGCACAACCGACCCCATGTGCTGGTAAGTGCCTGGCCTAACCCCGGTGAAGTAGTGACGAGACTAGACAGGACTACCAAATCAAACTGTGCAGTTCAATGTATATATATGCGACAAAAAGAAAAAATACGGAATATAAACAGTTAAGAGGGAGGAAAGCATATTATGGGGGAGTACAGTCCGGATATAAATTCAACACTTTAAGTAAGAAACATGGCAATAACAATAATTAATGAGAGCAGGAAATCAACAGTTGAACGGCATCAACCTTCGTGCTTTTACCCTCATTCTCACCAAAAGCAATCAAATAAAGTGCACGGCATCACCCTTCGTATTTTCCCTCACATAACTCTCATATCATGGCACGGAATGATCTTTCGTTCAATTTATAGTCAAATCAGAGCACGAAATGTCCCTTCATGCATAATTAATCAAAACATGGCACGGAATGACCCTTCGTGCAATTATAATCAAAACGTGGCACAGAATGACCCTTCGTACAAATATAATCAAAACATAGTACGGAATGACCCTTCGTGCAATTATAATCAAAATATGACACGGAATGACCCTTCGTGCATTATCACTCTTCCTCACCCAAATAGCAATCACAACCAAACGGGGCGAGGGGGTAAGCAAATAATAAAAAATGTTCCGGCAAGGGAATTACACAATTAACGGCTAAATCCCGGCAATGGAGAATAATCAATACACTCAAACCATCCCGGCAAGGGATTAATCATAATACCTTCTATTTCCTTTATTTCTTACACAATAGTCTTTTTATTGTTCGAGCGAACACTCCAAAGAATTTACAACCCACAATCCTCATACTCTTCACATTTCACAGGATTCATCAATTAACATGACAGAGTCATAACAATATAGGAACAAGTACAAACAAGGATCCACGGTCATCCTTGACACCGGTGTATAGATACTCGTCACCATGACTATACACCGTACTCATATTTAGCAATTAGCAAACAACACTCTAATCATATTCCCTCAAGCCAAAGTTAGATCAAACACTTACCTCAAATGTTCCAAAAATTCACTCAAGCCTCTAATATAGCTTTACCCCTCGAATTCACCACCAAATCGCCCGAATCTAGTCACAAATTACTCAAATGTATCAACAAATGCTAGTTAAATCAATTTGAATGCATAAGAATGAATTTCCCAAAGTTTTGCCCAAAATTCTCAAAATGCCCCCGGACCCATATGGTCAAAACTCGATATTCAAACCAAAACCTGGTTACCCATTCCCCCACGAGTTCATATCTATTATTTGTTTTGAAATCGGACCTCAAATTGAGGTCTGAATCCCCAATTTTAAAAAAAACCTAGGTTCTACCCAAAACCCCCAATTTCACCCATGAAAATCCTTGATTTTAAGATGAAAACATGTTTAATGATGTTAGATATTGAATAAATTAAGTAAAAGTTGACTTACAAATGGTTTGGAGAAGATGGATTTCTTGGAAAATCGCCTATGGAGTTTGTATTTTGAAAGAATGAAGAAAATAGGTTTAAAATTCGTCTAAGTTTGAAATAACTGAGCCTCATGTATGGGAATTGCGAAACTGGGTTCGCAATTACGAACCCAGACCCTGCTATGTTGGGAATTGCGAAGAATAGTTCGCATTTACGAACAACGAGCCTTCGAGCAGACTTCGCATTTGGGGAAAAAAACGTCGCATTTGCGACTGGGCGGCCCTCGCATTTGCGACCTAAGCAGAGATTTCCCCTTTTTGCATTTGCGATGGAGGATCCGCAATTGCGAGTCTCGTATTTGCGAGAAATCTTTCGAAAATGCAAAAATACCAGACCTGACCTGCAATTTTTTTCCAAAGTTCAAAAATGCAACCTGCGGCCTATTCAAATCTCACCCAAGCCCTCGGGGCTCCAAACCAAACATGCACACAACCTCAAAAATATCCTACGGACTCACTCGTGCGATCAAATCGCCAAAATAATATCAAAATTAATGAATCAAGCCTCAAATTCTTCATTTTCATTTCAAACTTCTTAAACTTTCAAGTTTAGGACTTATAGTCCGAAACACGTCAAACGACGTCCGATTTCAACCAAACTTTACAGAAAGCGCTTAAATCACATGTAAAACTTGTACCAGGCATCGGAACCAAAATACGAGCCCGATACCACAATCTTTTAATCAATTTTTCATTTCCTTTTTCCTTAATAATTTTAGAAAAACAATTTCACAGAAAAATTCTTTTCTCGGGCTCTAGACCTCGGAATTCGACTCCGGGCACATGCCCGAGTCCCAAATTTTTCTACGGACCTTCCGGGATCGTCCAATCTCGGGTCCGGGTACGTTTACCCAAAATGTTGACCAAAGTCAACTTTAATCATATTAATATCAAAATTTATCATTTCTCACAAAGAATTCATATTTTAGCCTTCCGGCTACACGTCCGGACTGCGCATGCAAGTCGAGGCAAGTAAAAGTGAGGTTTTTAAGGCCTTGGAAGCAAGGAAAAAGAGAGAAATCCGGTGATGACCCTTTGGGTCGTCACACTGAATTTTATAATCTAAAAAAAAGTATTGTGTATATCTTTTGATAATTCTTCTAACAATAATACCGCAATTTCAATATTAAAAATGCATTTGCAACCATCTCTTGCTAAAATTTTTCATGTTAGGTTTGCATGTCATGTTTATAATTTATTTGTTAAAAGTGGCCTTGATTTATTTTCAGCTGAGATTACTCGTGTTAGAAGAGCATTTGGTGTTATTCAAGGACATAATAGACAATCTGGAATAAAGGAATTTAAGAATAAGTGTGTCCAGTATAACCTTAAACCTAGATTCATGCCAGACGAAATTATTACTAGATGGAATTATACATATATATTTTTAAAATATTGCTACAAATATAGATTCCCAATAACTGAAGTTGCTAATCGCATTGTACTGATCCAAGGCGTATGTTAACAAGTGTTGCTTGGGAGGTCATTAATGATGTTATTAAATTTTTTACAGCTACTGTTGAGTTTTCTGGAGCATATTACCCCACTGTTACTATAGCTTTAGTACATATAGCTGAAATTTCTTTTCTACTATCTGAATTTAAGAAGAAAGAAAAATATAAGAATGTTGTTGAAAAAATGCAAGCAAAATTCAAAACATATTTCTTTCGAATTCCCCCGATTTACTTAATTGGTGTAGTTTTAAATCCTTCTATTAAGATGTCTGATTGTCACTAATTAATGAATGCCTTATATACTTATATGGAGATTGGAGAAACTGAAACCCTAACTTTATATGTCTCTATGAACAAGCTAAATGAATATTTACAACAACTATATGATTATTATGCAAATGAATGCGATGATGCTGCTCGTGCTGTAGGCAATGTTAATCCCACTATGCATTGTACCACTTCTGCTACTATGAATGATGAAGAAGACCTTGATAGTTTTAATATTTTTTCTACATTTTCTAACACTCAAACCAGTAGCAGGAACATTGATGAACTTCAATTTTATTTGCAGAAGCAAAAAGAGCCTCGCACAAAGAAATTTTTACCATTAGGATGGTGGCATGAGAATGGAAAGCAATTTCCTGTTCTTTTCGCTATGGCTCGGGACGTGCTGAATGTGCCAATTTCTACTATTGCATCGAAGAGTGCATTTAGCCAAGAAAGACAACAACTTAGAGACACCCGCCACTCATTGGGAAGCAATGCTTTAGAGCTTTTAGTATGTTTCAGAGATTGGATTAGATTGAAACGAAGAAATCAAGGAAAGGAAGATGTTGATAGCCCAGAAGACGAGGAACTTGGAGATATATTAATACATGGAAACTCATCCAAATTTAACACTCCAGAAGAAGGTCAATCGGTTCATATTGATTATGATGAACTTACTAAGGCAATGCAAAATATTTGAATTTACTACTTTACTTGTTGAAAAAATGTAAACCTTTCATTTTGTAAGTTTGAAACTTTAAATTAAGAAATAAAAGTAGCACTTGCAAAAAGTGCTATTTTTTCCCATCTTCCTTGTATTCTTTATGTTAGTACTTTGTATTAATATAACTTACAATATTTATACTAAACCCGGCCCGGCCCGGCCCGACCCCCTCAACTCGTAACTCGTACGGTTCAATTTTTACCCGTATGTACCCGAACCCGTTAAACCCATTAAACCCGTTAAGGTATAACCCGGAACCGGCCCGATCCGGAACCTATAGGGGTCCAAAAAAATGAACCGGCTCAGACCGGTAGGCCCGTTAGACACCTTTAGTTTAAAGCCACCCCTTTTTACTATTTGTTGACCACCACCTTTACACCTACACATTTTACATCTCATAACCACAAAAATAAATCTAGACTATCTTTCTTCTAATATTTCATTGCCACCACAATTCCTATTTCTCCTCTTATCACTTTCAACCATGTATGTCCACCATACCATCTTCACCCAACAAAGCTATCTCCACCCGTAATTATGAAAAATTAAAGAAAAAAAATTTAAATGTTCAAATCTATATATTATTAAAAGGAGAGGAAAAAGCTCTTTCCTTAAGCCAGGTGGCAGTATACAAAAATGCCACATGGCATAAATGGTTAATAATTAGTTATTTAGTTTATAATTAGTTATTGGTTACTTATTATTGAATTTAAATACATATAAAAAACAAAAATAATAAAATACAATAAAAACTACCATATATATTAATTGGTTACTTTATTTAGATTAATAAATATAGATATCTTATAACTAAATATAATTTAAAAAATAAAATAAATATATAGAAAATAACTACCCATTCAAATTGGGTGGGAGTAGTTCAAGTTTGAGTTTTTAAATTATTTTAAAATTAAAAAAAAAACTACCTATAAAAAAACAAAAAAAAAAGAGAAGAAAAACTACTCATTCAAATTGGTAAGTAGTTTCAAGTTGGAGTTTTATAATAATTTTAAAATAAAAAATAAAATTCAAAAAAAATAATGAATTACCAATTCAAATTGGGGAATAGTTTCAAATTGGAGTTTTAAAATTATTTGAAAATAAGAAAAATGAAAAATCTATTTATATATAATATACATATAAAAAATAAAAATAATAAAATAAAATAAAAAACTACCATATATATATAAATATAAATTGGCTAATTTATTTGAATTTAATAAATATAGATGAGAACCTCTGATGCTCTCGGCGCACGATAAGCCAAGGCAGGCTAACGTGCACCTCTGATGGCTAGGAGACGCAAACAACCACCACCGGTGAACTCTAGAGCACAAATTATAACTCCGTTAAACTTCGGAAGTTTTTTATCAGCTGGTTTTCAACCAATTCGTGAAGAAGAAGAGCAAAGTGAAGACGAGCTGATGAACAATAAGCAATGGAACAGTGAAGGTGAGAACACTGAGATCTGTGTTCAAAAAGGGAAAGAACAACTTCCACCGAGTCCAAAGCGACTCCAATTCTCAGAAGCTGGATCTTCAAAGCAAACCTCAAATCCAGATCTGGAATCGAAGGTCAAAGAAGCTGAAGTAGAAGCAAAGGCGAAGGAAGCAAGGAAGCAGAACAGATATTCTCAAATGGGTATGCAGCTGGAATATGTGCCACCTAGCCACAAAGAAGGTAAGGTGATTATACAAATTGAGGAAGAAGATGTTAATGAACTTAAGGATTACTGGGATAATGCGTTAATTGGATATGTGTTGGGGGATACTCCATATGAGAAATCCATGGTGAGCTATGTAGAGTCTGTGTGGGATTTTGTAGAGAAACCCCAGATTCTATATCATCATGAAGGTTACTATGTCTTTCGATTCTCAAATGTGAAGGATAAAGAAGCAGTCATGCAAGCAGGACCTTATAATTACCATAACAAACCATTGATATTGCAAAGCTGGGAGAGAGATTTTCAATTTGACCCTAAATGTATCACTACAATTCCACTGTGGATCCAAATTCCTAGCCTATCAGTAGGATATTGGACAGCAGATGCACTAAGCAAGGTAGCAAGTGGTGTAGGGATTCCAATGTATACTGATAAATACACTGCTGAGCTATGAAAGATCTCTTATGCATGAGTTCTAGTGAAAGTTGATATAACCAAACCATTAGTGGAGAGTGTTGAAATTATAACTCCAACTTGTGTTAAACAACAGGAAATTGTGTATGAATGGAAGCCTAAGTTCTGTACTGAATGCTTACACTTTGGGCATGATGTCTTTGAATGCTGGAAGTCAAACAAGCCTGAGGAAACTGAGGAATTCCAAGTCCCTAAGAGAAGAAATAGGGGTAGAAGAAGAAGAATCATTCAGGAATGGAAACCTAAAGAACAACAGGAGAAGGATGAAGGGCAGGAAGAAATAAAAGGAATGAAGAATACCACAGGAGATGGGGAAGAGTTACATGAAGGTGGAACAAAATAGAAAGGCAAGATGGTACAAAATGCACCAAGAAATGGGGAGCAAAGTAAAGCACTAGATAAGCAAAACAGTCATGCTAAAGGAAATAGTGCAAACAGATTTCAGGCATTGTGTGAACTGAGCCAAACAGTTGTACAGGGAGGGGGCCTGAATCCTGGTGATATACAACATCCCCCATGATTATAAGCACATGGAATATAAGGGGGCTAAACAAGCCCCACAAGCAAAAAGAATTGAAAATCTTTTTGCAGAAGAATAAGGTGGATATATTAGGATGTTTAGAAACTAGAGTTAAAGAGAAAAAAACAAAAACAATACTGTATAGGGTAGCAAGAGACTGGGGTTACTGCTGTAACTATACAAAAGCAGAAAATGGTAGAATCTGGTTGTTATGGAAGGCAAATGTAGCAGTAAATGTTATCCAAGTTCATGAGCAATGTATACATTGTGAAGTAAAGGATGCATTGACTGGAAACCAGATTTTGTTCACAGTAGTCTATGCCAGAAACAAGCAACAGGAGAGAATCAGCTTATGGAGTGAATTGCAAATGATTGGAAGTCAGACTCAATCCCCATGGCTCATATGTGGGGACTTCAATAGTGTTCTAAGTACTGAGGACAGGTTGGGACTTCCAGTTACCATGAATGAGATAAAGGAGTTTAAGGAGTGTGTTGACTCAATCCAATTGACAACACTGAACACAAAAGGCTGCTTTTATACCTGGTGCAATAAACAACATGCAGATGATAGAGTGTATAGCAGAATTGATTGGGCTTTTGGCAACTTTGAGTGGATCAGAAACTTTGGACATATGGATGTTGCTTGTCTAGAGCCTAGAGTATCAGATCACTCTCCTATAGTGATCCAAATCTGGAAAAGGAAGAATCTATACCCCAAGCCATTCAAAATGTATATGGTGACTATGGAGCATACAGAATTCAAACTCATGCTTGAAGAAATATGGAGGCAGAAGAAAGAGTGTGATCCTATGGACAATATATGGCAGAAACTGCAACAAATGAAGGCTGCTGCAAAGGGACTAAATAAAGAGATGGCAAGTTATGAGAAAAAATTGAACTACCACAGGCAACAACTGGAGTATGTGCAGAATAATCTGAAAATTAGTCCTCTAGATCAGAATATGATAGAGGAAGAAAAGAAGATATTGCAGGACATAGAGAAATAGAGTACAATTGAAGAAAGAATTCTGAGGCAAAAATCAAGATTTAACTGGATAGATTATGGAGATTCAAATTCTAAATACTTCTATGCCCAGTTGAAAATGAGAGCAAGTAGGAATGCAATAATATCTATATATGATGCAGGGGGATGCAGAATCACAGAACCTAAAGAAGTGGAAAGAGAGTTTGTCACTTTTTTTAAACAGTTAATGGGGACTGATACTGGGAATAAACTATGCCCTAATACAGAGATTATCAAAGCAGGTGTGTGTCTATCATTGCAGCAACAACAGGAGTTAATTTAGGAGGTCACTCATGAGGAAATTGATGAAGCAGTAAAGGACATGCCAAAGGACAAAGCACCTGGAGTGGATGGTTTTCCAGTAGAATTTTTTAAAATGAACTGGAATGAAGTTAAACAAGATGTCTATGCAGCTGTGAGGTTCTTCTTTCAAACAAGTAAGATGAAGAAAGCATGGAATTGTACAGCAATAACTTTGATCCCCAAAGGAACAAATCCAACAACTGTAAAGGATTATAGACCAATAGCTTGTTGCACCACAGTTTATTAGATTATTGCCAAAATAATGACCAAAAGGATGAAAAAGGTAATTGAGGACTTAATTGGACAAACACAATCTGCTTTCATTGAAGGGAGAAGTATAGTGGATAATATACTGTTTAGCCATGAACTGTTTAATGGAAATAACAGGAAAGGTCTGTCACCAAGATGCACTCTCAAGGTAGATTTAAAGAAGGCTTATGATTCCCTGGATTGGCATTTTTTAAGATACATGCTCACGGACTTGGGTTTTCCACAGAAGTTTATAGGGTGGATCATGGAGTGTGTGACAACAGTATCTTATTCCTTAACACTTAATGGAGGTCTTACTAAGCCATTCCCTGCAAAGAGAGGCCTCAGACAAGGAGATCCAATGTCTCCTTACCTATTTGTAATTGCTATGGAGTATCTGCAGAGGGAGATGAGTACACTAGCAAACCAGAAGGACTTCAGATACCACCCAAAATGCAAGAAGCTGGGGGTGACACATATTTGTTTTGTTGATGATCTTTTAATGTTTTGCAGGGGTGACAAAAAATCAGTTAGAGCATTGCAGGATGTTTTCAACAAGTTCTCACATGCATCAGGATTGCAAGCTAGTGCTGAAAAGAGTTCAATCTATACAGCAGGAGTCCCACAACATATCAAAGAAGAATTGACAAAGCTCACTGGCTATACAGAGGGCAGTATACATTTTAAATACCTGGGAGTACCACTGTCTGCAAGGAAGCTCAACATATATCAATGTCTGTCATTAGTTGAAAAGATAATAGAGAGAATTAGATGTTGGTCAGCAAGGATGCTTTCATACTCTGGAAGGAATCAACTTATCAAATCAGTGCTATTTGGAGTCCAAACTTACTGGGCTCAAATATTTTTTATTCCAAAAAAGATCATAAAGATGATAGAGACTCTATGCAGGACATTTTTGTGGACTGGATCAAATGAATTCTCTAGGAAAGCACTAATTGCATGGGATACAATATGTCAACCTAAGACAACAGGGGGATTAAATGTGATGAACATGAGATTATGGAACAAGGCAGCAGTTTTAAAACACTTATGGGCACTTGCCATGAAGAAGGACTCTTTGTGGATTAGGTGGGCACAAACCTATTACATAAAGAGAAAACAAACTGAGGAGATTTCTACACCCAAAACAGCAGCATGGGTGGTAAGAAAGATTATAGATGCAAGAGATGAAGTTATAAAAATGAGTATAGACAAGCAGGAGATTGCAGGCATTCTGGAAACCTATGTGAAGAAAGGAAAATTCCAAATTCACAAGGTATATATCCAAATGCAGCCACAATTCAACAAGGTTGAATGGAAGAGCATCCATATGCACTCACAGATACATCCCAGATTTAAGTTCCACATGTGGTTAGCCATAAACCAAAGGTTAGCAACGATGGATAAACTTACCAAATTTGGCATCAATGTGCAAGCAGAGTGTGTGTTTTGTGGACAGGCTGAGGAAAGGTTTGATCATCTATACTTTGGCTGTCAGATTACCAGGAAGTTATGGGAAAGGATACTGAAATGGCTGGGACATATAAGGCAAATTGGAGACCAGAGCCAAGAACTGAGTTGGATGAACAACATGGCCAAGAAGAAAGAGCAGATAGCAGAAATGACTGTAGCATCATTTGCAATGGTCGTGTATTGTATCTGGCGTGAGAGAAACTTCATGAGATTCAACAAAGAAAGATTTAACATCGATGAAGTCTGTAGAGAAGTGGCAATGTATATACACATCAAAGGAAGGAAGAAGCTCAAGTGGAGAACATGATTGGAATTTGTAAGGCGAAATACATAAACAGCCCCTTAAAGTTGTCCTCAACGGTCAGTCAGACACCTCAACTGACCCCATTTTCAATTGGCCACTCAAGCCTTCAATAAAGTAGGTCAATTAAATACCCAACCTTATCAACCCACCTCGCGTGAAATACACTCGCGGATTCATATCAAACGAACGAATGATAAAATATCATGTGTAATTTTAATTAAAAAATTTGCCACCTATTCTAAAACAAAACAAAAAAAGCAATAATAATAAATAAAACCTAGAGACCTAGACCCCTCCCAGCCGCCCCCTTTTCTTCTTCTTCAACCAAGAGCAGACCCTAATCCTCCTAACTCCCAGCCGCCCCTCTTTTTCTTCTTCAACCAAGAGCAAACCCTAATCCTCCTAAGAATTCTAGTCGTCCAACCTCTTTCCCAAGGCACCCCTGATTCTGTCCAAACGACCCTTTCCTCCTCGAAGTGCCTTCAATCGTTTCCAAACAGCCACTGACGCCGGCAATAGCCATGGATGCCGGAACAGCCATGACCGCCAACAACAATCATGAATTTCCTGTTTATCGTCCATGTTGCTGCAAAATTTTCAATTTCTGGGGTCTATTGTTTTTTAAAAGTTTCCTATTTTTTTTTGGAATTATAGATTAAGAAGGGTTCACACTCCTTTAAATGACAATTTAGATTTTTTTGACGTTCTGCCTGAAGAAGAAGACTAAAAAGAATCCGACAGTGTTAAGTATGAGAAAGAATTAGAACCCAAGTTCAAAGCTTTTGAGGAAGTTGTTTGAGTATACAGATTCAGACAAGAATGATAATTTGGAGACTGAGTTTTGTTTTAACTTTAAATTCTCAACCTATGAGGAATTTAGCAAGAGCAAGAATGAAACTGGTGAATTTGTCACCTCTGAGTTTGTATCTATCAAGAATTTTAGTGGGCTGATGAGGTCGGGTCTGAAGAGGAATGGATGAAAAAAACTTGTGCAGTGAATAACTTCTACTATTTTCAATGACTTCTACGCGCCTGGATTTTTAATGGCTTCTACTGTTTTGCACATTCACTATCATGCTAAAGTTGTGGTGTTGAGAATGGTGGGTTAAGGTGTAGTGAATAGTGGAAGAAAATTTTGGAGAAGAAAGAGTGAGGAAAAGTGGGATCCATCAGTTAAATTAAAAAAAGAAAAAAATAAACACAATTTTGAAAGCTTCACTTGCTGCAACGCGAGTGTATTGCACACATTTTGCCATGTCACTTTGAGGGGTTTAAGAGATACACTAAAAATAATTTATGGTGTCTAATTGATAAATAAGTCAGTTGAGGTGTTCAAATGACCGTTGTAGACAACTTGGAGGGGCCATTTATGTATTTCGCCAATTTGTAAATAGGATACCTTAGTTTAATAGGTTACATTAGTGTATGCATAGGCAGATTATTTGTAAATAGCTATTAGAGATTAATGGTCAGCATTAATCTGGATATGTAATGACTTTTTTTGATGAAATAAAAAGCAATTTTCGTCAAAATAAATAAATAAATAAATAAATATAGATATCTTATAATTCAATATAATAAATAAAACAACGAAAAATAAATATATAAAAATAACTACCCATTCAAATTGGGTGGAAGTAGTTTCAAGTTTGAGTTTTTAAATTATTTTAAAATAAAAAGCAACAAAAAAAATTAATATATAATATATATAATAGGAGAGTCAAAGAATCTATACTTATCTATATATTGTTAAAAGGAGAGGAAAAAGCCTTCTCCTTAAGCCAAGTGGCATCCTAAAAGTTGCCACATGGCATAATTGGTTACTAATTAGTTATTTAGTTTATAATTAGTTATTGGTTACTTATTATTGAATTTAAATACATATAAAAAATAAAAATAATAAAATACAATAAAAAACTACCATATATATTAATTGGTTACTTTATTTAGATTAATAAATATAGATATCTTATAATTAAATATAATAAAAAATAAAAATAAACATATAAAAAATAACTACCCATTCAAATTGGGTGGGAGTAGTTTCAAGTTTGAGTTTTTAAATTATTTTAAAATAAAAAGCAAAAAAAAAATTACCTATAAAAAAAGAAAAAAGAGAAGAAAAACTACTCATTCAAATCGGTAAGTAGTTTCAAGTTTGAGTCTTATAATAGTTTTAAAATAAAAAATGAAATTCAAAAAAATAATAAATTACTAATTCAAATTGGGGAATAGTTTTAAATTGGAGTTTTAAAATTATTTGAAAATAAGAAAAATGAAAAATCTATTTATATAATATACATATAAAAAATAAAAATAATAAAATAATATAAAAAACTACCATATATATATATATATATGTGTGTGTGTGTGTGTGTGTGTGTGTGTATATGTGTGTGTGTGTGTGTGTGTGTATATATATATATATATATATATATATATATATATATATATATATATATGTATATAAATTGGTTAATTTATTTAAATTTAATAAATATAGATATTTTATATTAAATATAATAAATAAAACAACGAAAAATAAATATATAAAAAATAACGATCTATTCAAATTGGGTGGGAGTAGTTTCAAGTTTGAGTTTTTAAATTATTTTAAAATAAAAAGCAACAAAAAAAATTAATATATAATATATATA
>MU712263.1:0-27285 GCA_026770625.1 Nicotiana glauca
ACCATTTTACTCACCTATGGGGTAAATTCCCCCTCACAGAATTAGAAAGGAGACTCACCTCGCTCCGAAGTCCCACAACCGCCATAATTTAGTGTGCTCCTATTTGTAAAAAAACCGACCGAAGTTTGACCGACGTACAATGCTCCCAAAACTAACCAATGATTATGTAAATCCATTAATATATGCTAAGGCATTCATTATAATCCAATTTATAACAATTTACAACCCCGAACGAAAAGTTGACCAAAACGCCCTCGGGCCCACGTGTCCGGAAATCCAAAATTTTCGAAGATAAAGTTTACTCATGACCATAGAAACTCAAATATATGATTTTATCCTAATTCCATACTCAAAATCGTGGCTAAAATCCAATATTACAATTTTTTCTAGGTTTCCAACCAAAACCCCAATATTTACACTAATTTCCATGTTTAATCTCATACATAATCAATATATTTAACTCAAAAGTAATGGGGATGACTTACCTTAACATAGATGATGAAACCCCTCTTTGAAGCTCTCCAAAATTCGTCCCATCAAGTGAGAAATGAGGGAAATATACCAAAATCCCGATTTAAAACAACCTTACTGCTCCAGCAATTTCCGCTTCTGCGGAATTATAACCGCTTATGTGGTTCCACTTCTGCGGATAAAATGTCATTTCTGCGGCTTAACCCTGGCCTAGCCTCCTTTGCTTCTGCGATGCAATTTCCCCTTCTGCGGATGTCGCTTCTGCGACTTTCTAACCGCTTCTGCGGTTTTGGGCTTGAGGGGCTGACCGCTTCTGCGGTCTGGGGGCCGCTTAAGCGGAACCGCTTCTACGGTTTTCCTTGGGCCTGGCCCCTTCTGCATCTGCGAGATTTTGACCGCATCTGCGGTCCCGCTTCTGCGGTACAAGAACTGCAGATGCGGTTATGACAGAAGCAGCACACTCAGCCTTCCAAATTTCCAAATTTCGATCCGTTAACCACCCGGAATCCACCCGAGGCCCCCCGGGACCGCAACCAATCATACTAACCAATCCTAAAACACATTACGGACTAGCTCGAGGCTTCAAATCATATCAAACCACGCTAAATTCATGAATTACACCTCAATTCAAGCTTGATGACTTTGAAGTTTCCAACTTCTATTTCCGACGCCGAAACCTATCAAATCACGTCCGATTGACTTCAAATTTTGCACACAAGTCATATTTGACATTACGGAGCTACTCCATCTTCCAAAATTTGATTCCGACCCCGATATCAAAAAGTCAACCACCCGGTCAAACTCTCCAAAAACCTTCAACTTTCTATCTTTAGCCAAATGGCTTCAAACGAGTCTACGGACCTCCGAATTCACTTCTGATCGCGCCCCCACCTCCAGAATCACCATACGGAGCTACTCCCATTCTCGGAATCCAAACGGATATCGATAATGCTGAAATGCGCTTCAAGCCAAACTTAAGGAATTTCTTCAAAAATGCTAACTTCCACAATAGGCGCCAAAACGCTCCCGGGTTATCCAAAATCTGAACCGGACATATGCCCAAGTCCAAAATCATCATACGAATCTGCTGCAACCTTCAGATCCCGATTTCGAGGTCGTTTACTCAAAATTCCAATCCTAGTTCATTTCTTTTAACTTAAGCTTCCGAATGAGAATTCGCTTCCCAATTCAACTCCGGAATTCCCGAAACTAAATTCCGACAATGCGTACAAGTCATAATACCTGAAATAAAGTTGTTCATGGCCTCCGACTGCTGAACGGAGCGCTAGTACTCAAAACAAACGGCCGGGTCGTTACAACATCGGACCTCCAAAATCATTTCTGATCACACACCTAAGTCACAAATCACCTCTCGGAGTTAACCGAACCGTCGGAATTCACATCTGAGCCCTTTAACACATAAGTCAACTTCCGGTGGACTTTTCCAAACTAAGCCTTCCTTAAAGAGACTAAGTTTCTCATTTCTTATCAATTTCACTCCAAATCAACTCGACTACATATGACACGGATAACAAAGCATGTAAAAATAGAAAATGTGGAGAACGGGACGGTGACTCATGAGACGATGGGCCGGGTCGTCACAGGTTTGTAATTTAGATATTAAAAATCAGTATGTTATGCTATTTTAGATCAATATCATCTTTATCTATCTACCTATACTATATTAAAAGCACGAAGGGCCTTAGCAAAATATCGTTCGCCTTTTTTACCATTTAAAAATATATTTTACATTGGATAAAATTATAAAATAAAAAAACATTCCTAATATTTAGGAGTTCTAAATTAAAGAAAGTTTTAAAAAAGTATATAATTTAGTGTTTGATAATTATATTATATTAAAAGGAAGGTAGTGAAGCATGAGGTTAAGCCAAGTGGCTTTTTAAAAAATGCCACTTGGACTTTTAAGACAAAATTAAAATAGATTTTAGGACAAAATCTAATATAGATTGACAAGATTATGATAAAGATAATAAGAAATATGGTATATTTAGGAACATCATATTGATAAGAAGAATACCAAATCTATAAATTGTTCAAGAAATTTTATGTAGTAAATATTTTTATTTAAGGAAGATTCTTTCTTTAATATTGGTCAAAGTGAAAAATGAAAGGATTGAATTTGGACTGATATTCCTTCATGATACATTTCCAACTAAAATTTAGGTGATATTATCTTTTTAATATAGGTACGTACTAACAAAATATTTAGTTTGACAAATTTGATGTGACGACCCGGCCCTTCGTCACGTGAGTTACCGCCACGTTTCCCCTATTTTATGTTTCTCTATGCTTCATTATCGATATTTGAGGTGATCAAGTAGAATATGACTGGTTTTAGATGGAAATGAGGCACTTAGTCTCTTTAAGGAAGGCTTATTTTGAAAAAGTTAACCGGATGTTGACTATTAAGTTAGAGGGATCGGATATGATTTCTGGTGATTCCGTTAGTTTCGGGAGATGAATTGTGACTTAGGAGCGTGATCGGAATTGATTTTTGGAGCTCCGGTGTAGAATTAGGCTTGAATTGGCGAAGTTAGTATTTTGGCGAATTTCGGTTGATAGGTGAGATTTTGATCTGAGAGTCGGAATGGAAATCCGAGAGTTGCTGTAGTGTCGTTAGGTGATTTTGGATGTGTGTGCAAAATTTTAGGTCATTCGGAGGTGTTTTGGTCGGGTTTTTGATCAAATGTGTATTTCGGAAGTTTTTGAGAAACTTAGGCTTGAATTCGGTAAGAATTGATGATTTTAGCGTTGTTAGACGTGTTCTGATGATTGGAGCAACTTTGGATGATGTTTCAGAATGGGTTGGTACTTTTGGTTGAGGTGCTAGGGGCCTCGGGGTGATTTCGGTGGCCAACGGGGTGAATTTTGGGACTTGATGCATTTTGAAGAGTTCTGGTATCTGGTATTTTCGTTTCTGCAGAAATGGACCGCAGAAGCGGTTCCGCAGAAGCGAATGAGGGAGCTGCAGAAGCGAGTCTGGGACTTGAGGCAAGTTCCGCAGAAGCGGACATTTGGACCGCAGAAACAGCTTCGCTTGTGCGAAAATGGACCACAGAAGCGGTCCTGGGTTAAATAAGGGAAACTGCAGAAGTAGAAGAAAATCCGCGGAAGCGGAAGTCGCAGAAGCGACATTTTGATCGCGGAAGCGAAAAGCCAGGTCAGGGAGATTTAATTCCATCTTCGCGAATTTTTGAAAGAACTTAACATTTTCACTTCGGACTTGGAGGTTATTGTGCGATTTTGGAGAGGGAATCACGGGCCTTCATTGAGGTAAAGAATTATGAGCCTAAAACATAAATCTAATGTGTTATTACACGAATTAAGGGTGAAAAATCAAGGAATTAGAGGTAAAAAATGGAGGTTCGGGCTTGAACTTAAGAGAAAGAAAATTTGGGGTTTGAGGGAGCATTTGAGCTCAGATTTTGGTAAATTTGATATGTATAGACTCGTGGCGAGATAAGGAGTCCGGTGATGTGAATTTTTCAATTTTTTGAAAAGTGGGCCCGGGGCTCGGGTTTTGCCAATTTCATGATTTTTGATATTTTTCAAGTCTTTTCGATTGGGTTATGTTCCTTTAGCCTATTGTAACGTATTCCTTGTAGTTTTGATCAGATTCGACGCACGAGGAGGTCGATTCGAGAGGAAAAGGCATAGCGAGCAAGACTTTTGGCCGGCTAGAGGTGACTAATAGATGTAAATGATGTCCTGAGGGTTTGAAACCCTGGAATTTCAAACCGTAACGCTATATTGAGGTGAGAAACGTGCTCTGTGACGAGTGCGGGGTTGTTTGTTATTGGGGATTATGACTTGGTCCGTCCCGAGTGATGTTTTTACCGTGTTTTGACTAGAATTTAATTGAGAATCATCTTTACTTGGATTTATTTGTTATATTTAGGCTTCTGCCAATTAGTTGAATCCTTCAGGGATTGATATCACTGTTTTCGCATATTTTTGCATATTATTTGATCTCAGTCAAAGGTTTTAAAAACTGTTTTGCAAACTCAGCCCTCTTTCTAAGATTTGAAAGCTTAAATGATATTTCTAAATGATATTTTGGGTTGTGCACTACTGATTTACAAAGGCCCGAGGGGCTTATGATGATTTCTGGGCTGAGCATGGATCGAGCTGTGTGCCGCAGCAGTATTATATTGATATTGAGGTCGAGGTCCTGGTTTATGCCATGAGATGGCTTGACAATGCGCTTGGGCTGTAGGAGCCCCTCTGGAGTCTATACACACCCCCAATGAGTGTCGTCAACGATAAATATATGGATGGCTAGGGCTGCACCCCGCAGTGGGTACTAGAGTGTACCAACATATGCATTGCATCGCATTCATGCATTTGTTCCTTTATCTATTATACCTTCTTTAGTATCTGTACTCGGATTTTATCGGCTTGTTGCTTTACTATTAAATGTTCTGGACTGCCAGTTAGAGTTTACTTTGTGTTATTTCATGATTTCTTATTCTTAGCCTTTATATTTGTTTATTACTCACTGGGTCGGAGTACTCACATTACTCCCTGCACCTTGTGTGCAGATTCAGGTACCCCACAGGCTGAGTGAGGATATGTTTAGCAGCGCAGCAGCATTCGGGAGTATTGAGGTAGCTTTATGGCGTTTGCAGCCTTGATCTCTCCCTTCTATCCCTATCTTTTATTTCGCATTTCTTAGAAAGACTTGTAGTAGGTTGACATTCTGTATTAGAGGCTCATATTCATGACACCGGATCCTATTTGGGGCTATGTTGCAGTATTTTATTAAACTTACGTATATTCCATCGTTAGTTCGAGACTTTTGATAAAATGGCTTCGTAATTATTCCTTGTTCTTTGCATCTATGATTTGTTTAAGTTGGGAAATATTGTTGAAAGGTCGGGCTTGCCTAGCAGTGTGTTGGGCGTCATCATGATCGGGGTTGGGGTTGTAACAAGTTGGTATTAGAGCACCTTAGAGAAGGTGAAAGTGATCCAGGAGAGACTTCACATAGCTCAGTCGCGTCAGAAGAGTTATGCGGACCGAAAGGTTCGAGATGTATCTTATATGGTGGGCGAGAAGGTCTTGCTGAAGGTTTCACCCATGAAGGGCATTATGAGGTTTGCAAAGAAAGGGAAGTTGAGTCCGCAGTTCATTGGGCCTTTTGAGGTACTTAAGAGAATTGGGGAGGTGGCCTATTTGCTTGCCTTGTCGGGCGATCATTCAGTAGTCCATGTTTCTATGCTCCAGAAGTATGTTGGGGACCCGTCTCATATGTTGGACTTCAGCATGGTATAGTTAGATGATAATTTGACCTACGATGTAGAGCCAACGGCTATTTTGGGTCATCAAGTTCGAAAATTGAAATCGAAGGATATAGATTCGGTGAAGGTGCAGTGGAGAGGTCGGCCCGTGGAGGAGGCTACCTGGGAGACCGAGCTGGAGATGCGGAGCAGATATCCTTACCTATTTTGGACTTCAGGTATGTTTCTTGACCGGCTCGAGGACGAGCGTTTGTTTAGTTGGGGAGGATGTGATGATCCGGCCCGTCGTCACGTGAGTTACCGCCCCATTTCCCCCATATTATGTTTCTCTATGCTTCATTATCGGTATTTGAGGTGATCGAGTTGAATTGGACTGGTTTTAGATGGAAATGAGGCACTTAGTCTCTTTAAGGAAGGCTTGTTTTGGAAAAGTCAACCGGATATTGACTATTGAGTTAGAGGGCTCGTATGTGATTTACAGTGATTCGGTTAGCTTTGGGGGATGATTTGTGACTTAGGAGTGATCGGAATTGATTTTTGAAGGTCTAGTGTAGAATTAGGCTTGAATTGGCGAAGTTAGTATTTTGGCGAATTTCGGTTGATAGGTGAGATTTTGATCCGAGAGTCGGAATAGAAATTAGAGAGTTGTTGTAGCGTCGTTAGGTGATTTTGGATGTGTGTACAAAATTTTAGGTCATTCGGAGGTATTTTGGTCGGGATTTTGATCAAATGCGTATTTCGAAAGTTTTTGAAAAACTTAGGCTTGAATTCGGTAAGAATTAATGATTTTAGCGCTGTTAGATATGTTTTGATGATTGGAGCAAGTTTGGATGATGTTTTAGAATGGGTGTGTACTTTTGGTTGAGGTCCCGCGGGCCTCGGGGTGATTTCGGATGGCCAACGGGGTGAATTATGGGACTTGATGCATTCTGAAGAGTTCTGGTATCTGGAATTTTTGCTTCTGCGAAAATGGACCGCAGAAGCGGTTCCGCAGAAGCGAATGAAGGAGCCGCAGAAGCGAGTCTGGAACTCGAGACAGGTTCCACAAAAGCGGACATTTGGACCGTAGAAGTGGTCTCGCTTGTGCAAAAATGGACTGAAAAAGCGGTCATGGGTGTAATGAGGGAAACCGCAGAAGCGGAAGAAAATTCGCCTAATCGGAAGTCGCAGAAGCGACATTTTGATCGCGGAAGCGGAAAAGCCTGGTCAGGGATATTTAATTCCATCTTCGCGAATTTTTGAAAGAACTTAACATTTTCACTTCGGACTTGGAGGTTATTGTGCGAGTTTGGAGAGGGAATCAAGGGACTTCATTGAGGTAAGGAATTCTGAGCCTAAAACATAAATCTTATGTTTTATTACATGAATTAAGGGTGAAAAATCAAGGAATTAGAGGTAAAAAATGGAGGATAGGGCTTGAACTTAAGAGAAAGAAAATTTGGGGTTTGAGGGAGCATTTGAGCTCGGTTTTTTGTAATTTTGATCTGTATAGACTCGTGGCGAGATAAGGAGTCCGGTGATGTGAATTTTCTAATTATTTGAGAAGAGGGCTCGAGGCTCGGGTTTTGCCAATTTTGTGATTTTTGATATTTTTCGAGTCTTTTCGATTGGGTTATGTTCCTTTAGCCTATTGTAACATATTCCTTGTGGTTTTGATCATATTCGATGAACGAGGAGGTCGATTCGAGAGGAAAAGGCATAGCGAGCTAGACTTTTGGCCGGCTAGATGTGGGTAATAGATATAAATGATTTCTTGAGGGTTTGAAACCCCAGAATTTCACACCGTAGCGCTATATTGAGGCGAGAAATGTGCTATGTGATAATTGCAGAGTCGTTTGCTAATGGGGATTATGACTTGGTCCGTCCCAAGTGATGTTTTTACCGTGTTTTGACTAGAATCTAATTGAGAATCATCTTTACTTGGATTTAATTGTTATATTTGGGCTTCTGCCAATTATTTGAATCCTTCAGGGATTGATATCACTATTTTTGCATATTTTGCATATTATTTGATCTCAGTCCAAGGTTTAAAAACTGTCTTGCAAATTTAGCCCTCTTTCTAAGATTTGAAAGCTTAAATGTTATTTCTAAATGATATTTTGGGCTGTGCACTACTGATTTACAAATACTCGACGGGCTTATGATGATTTCTGGGTTGAGCATGGATCGGGCTGCACGTCGCAACAGTATTACATTGATATTGAGGCCGAGGGCCTGGTTTATGCCACAAGATGGCTTGATATTGCGCTTGGGCTGTAGGAGCCCCTCCGGAGTCTGTACACACCCCCACTGAGCGCCGTCAACGATAAATATATGGATGGCTCGGGCTGCACGCCGTAGTGGGTACCATAGTGTACCAACATATGCATTGCATTGCATTCATGCATTTGTTCCTTTATCTATTATGCCTGCTTTAGTATCTGTACTCGGATTTCATCGGCTTGTTGCTTTACTATTAAATGTTCTGGACTGCCAGTTATAGTTTACTTTGTGTTATTTCATGATTTCTTATTCTTAACCTTTGTTTATGTTTATTACTCACTGGGTCGAGTACTCACATTACTCTCTGCACCTTGCGTGCAGATTCAGGTACCCCACAGGCTGAGTGAGGATTTGTTTAGCAGCGCAGCAGCATCCGGGAGTATCGAGGTAGCTGCATGGCATTTGCAGCCTTGATCTGTCCCTTCTATCCCTATCTTTTATTCCGCATTTCTTAGACAGACTTGTAGTAGGTTGACATTCTGTATTAGAGGCTCATATTCGTGACACTGGATCCTATTTGGGGCTATGTTGCAGTATTTTGTTAAAGTTTCGTATATTCCATCGTTATTTCTAGACTTTTGATAAAATGGCTTAGTAATTATTCCCTGTGCTTTGCATCTGTGATTTGTTTAAGTTGGGAAATGTTGTTGAAAGATCGAGCTTGCCTAGCAGTGTGTTGGACTGGGGTTGGGGTCATGAGAAGTTGGTATCAGAACGCCTTAGAAAAGGTGAAAGTGATCCAGGAGAGACTTCGCACAACTCAGTCGCGTCAGAAGAGTTATGCGGACCGGAAGGTTAGATATGTATCTTATATTGTGGGCGAGAAGGTCTTGCTGAAGGTTTCGCCCATGAAGGTTGTTATGAGTTTTGTAAAGAAAGGGAAGTTTAGTCCGCGGTTCATTGGGCCTTTTAAGGAGGATTGGGGAGGTGGCCTATATGCTTGCCTTGCCACCCGGCTTGTCGGGCGTTCATCCAGTATTCCATTTTTCTATGCTCCAGAAGTATGTTGGGGACCCGTCTCATGTGTTGGACTTCAGCACGGTGCAGTTAGATGATGATTTGACCTATGATGTAGAGCCAGTGGCTATTTTGGGTCGTCAGGTTCAAAAATTGAGATCAAAGGATATAGATTCGGTGAAGGTGTAGTGGAGAGGTCGGCCCATGGAGGAGGCTACTTGGGAGACCGAGCGGGAGATGCGGAGCAGATATCCTCACCTATTTGGGACTTCAAGTATGTTTCTTGACCAGCTTGGGAACGAGCGTTTGTTTTAATTGGGGAGGATGTGACGACCCAACCCGTCGTCATGTGAGTTACCACCCCGTTTCCCCCATCTTATGTTTCTCTATGCTTCATTATCGGTATTTGAGGTGATCGAGTTGAATTGGACTAGTTTTAGATGGAAATGAGGCACTTAGTCTCTTTAAGGAAGGCTTGTTTTGGAAAAG
Organism: Nicotiana glauca; assembly: GCA_026770625.1. Classification (NCBI taxonomy): domain Eukaryota; kingdom Viridiplantae; phylum Streptophyta; class Magnoliopsida; order Solanales; family Solanaceae; genus Nicotiana; species Nicotiana glauca. The sequence continues at coordinate 9,441 of MU712263.1, forward strand.
TCAATCGGATGTTGACTATTGAGTTAGAGGGCTCGAATGTGATTTCCGATGATTCGTTTAGCTTCGGGGGATGATTTGTAACTTGGGAAATTGATCGGAATTTATTTTTGGAGGTCCGATGTAAAATTAGGCTTGAATTGGCGAAGTTAGTATTTTGATGAATTCCGGTTGATAGTTGAGATTTTGATTTGAGAGTCGGAATGGAAATCCGAGAGTTTTTGTAGCATCGTTAGGTGATTTTGGATGTGTGTGCAAAATTTCAGGTCATTCGGAGGTGTTTTGGTCGGGTTTTTGATCAAATGCGTATTTTGGAAGTTTTTGAAAAACTTAGGCTTGAATTCGGTAAGAATTGATGATTTTAGCGTTGTTAGATGTGTTTTGATGATTAGAGCAAGTTTGGATGATGTTTTAGAATGAGTTGGTATTTTTGGTTGAGGTCCCGGGGGCCTCGGGGTGATTTTGGATGGCCAACGGGGTGAATTATGGGACTTGATGCATTCTGAAGAGTTCTGGTATCTGGTATTTTTGCTTCTGCTGAAATGGACCGTAGAAGTGGTTCCGCAGAAGCGAATGAGGGAGCCGCAGAAGCGAGTCTGGGACTCGAGGCAAGTTCCGCAGAAGCGGACATTTGGACCGCAAAAGCGGTGTCGCTTGTGCGAAAATGGACCGCAGAAGTGATCCTGGGTGAAATGAGGGAAACCGCAGAAGCGGAAGAAAATCCGCGGAATCGGAAGTCGCAGAAGCGACATTTTGATCGCGGAAGTGGACAAGCCTGGTCAGGGATATTTAATTCCATCTTCGCGAATTTTTGGAAGAACTTAACTTTTTCACTTCGTACTTGGAGGTTATTGTGCGATTTTGGAGAGAGAATCAAGGGACTTCATTGAGGTAAGGAATTCTGAGCCTAAAACTTAAATCTTATGTTTTATTACATGAATTAAGAGTGAAAAATCAAGGAATTAGAGGTCAAAAATGGAGGTTAGGGCTTGAACTTAAAAGATCGAAAATTTGGGGGTTTAGGGAGCATTTGAGCTTGGATTTTGGTAAATTTGATATGTATAGACTCATGGCGAGATAAGGAGTCCGGTGATGTAAATTTTTTAATTTTTCGAGAAGAGGGCCCGAGGCTCGGGTTTTGCCAATTTTGTGATTTTTGATATTTTTCGAGTCTTTTCGATTGGGTTATGTTCCTTTAACCTATTGTAACGTATTCCTTGTGGTTTTGATCAAATTCGATGCACGAGGAGGTCGATTTGAGAGGAAAAGGCATAGCGAGCTAGACTTTTGGCCGGCTAAAGGTGAGTAATAGATGTAAATGATATCCTGAGGGTTTGAAACCCCAAAATTTCACATCGTAACGCTATATTGAAGCGAGAAACGTGCTCTATGACGAGTGCAGGGTTGTTTGTTATTGGGTATTGTGAATTGGTCCATCCTGAGTGGTGTTTTTACCGTGTTTTGACTAGAATCTAATTGAGAATCATCTTTACTTGGATTTAATTATTATATTTGGGCTTCGTGCCAATTATTTGAATCCTTCAGGAATTGATATCACTATTTTCGCATATTATTTGATCTCAGTCCAAGGTTTTATGAACTGTTTTGCAAACTCAGCCCTCTTTATAAGATTTGAAAGCTTAAATAATATTTTGGGCTGTGCATTACTGATTTACAAATGCCTGAGGGGCTTATAATGATTTCTAGGCTGAGCATGGATCGGGTTGCGTGCCGCATCAGTATTACATTGATATTGAGGCTGAGGGCCTGGTTTATGCCACGAGATGGTTTGATATTGCGCTTGGGCTGTAGGAGCCACATCGGAGTCTGTATACACCCCCAGTGAGCGCCGTCGACGATAAATATATGGATGGCTCGGGCTGCACGGTGCAGTAGGTACCAAAGTGTACCAACATATGCATTGCACTGCATTCATGCATTTGTTCCTTTATCTATTATGCCTACTTTAGTATCTGTACTCGGATTTCATTGGGTTGTTGCTTTACTATTAAATGTTCTGGACTGCCAGTTATAGTTTACTTTGTGTTATTTCATGATTTCTTATTCTCAGACTTTATTAATGTTTATTACTCACTGGGTCGGAGTACTCACATTACTCCCTGCACCTTGCTTGCAGATTCAGGTACCCCACAGGCTGAGTGAGGATTTGTTTAGCAGCGCAACAGCATCTGGGAGTATCGAGGTAGCTGCATGGCGTTCATAGCCTTGATCTTTCCATTCTATCCCTATCTTTTATTCTGTATTTGTTAGACAGACTTATAGTAGGTTGACATTCTGTATTAGAGGCTCATATTCGTGACACCGGATCCTATTTGCGGCTATGTTGCAGTATTTTGTTAAACTTCCATATATTCCAGCGTTATTTCTAGACTTTTGATAAAATGGCTTAGTAATTATTCCTTGTGCTTTGCATCTATGATTTGTTTAAGTTGGGAAATGTTGTTGAAAGGTCGGGCTTCCTTAGCAGTGTGTTGGGCACCATCATGACCGGGGTTGGGGTCGTGACATTTGATATGAAATGTTATGAAATATTTACATTGTGGTTAAGTCAAGGGGCAAACTACTATAAAGTCACTTGGCAATTTAGGATAATATTTATAATAAGATTTAAATTAAATTTACGTGTAAAAAATATTTTTTGAATTTAAATGAAAAGATATTAAATAAGATTCTTTTGAATTTAAATAGAAAGAAAATTTATATTTTTCTAAGATAGAACCTACTATTTTATCGTTACTGGTAAAATTTTTAAAGAGATAAAAATTATAACTACATAGTACGAATAAGAATAATCTATATCTATTCTGTTAATTTATTTTCTTAAACCAAATCAATTCTTTTGTTTTCAAGCTTTCGAATTGAAAGACATATAAATCGGATCATACCAAGTTTTTGAATATTAAAAAACTACAAGGATGAAAAAATATGAGCAGATACTCTTCTATTTTTTTAATCTATTATTGACATAAATACTAAATAGAATAAATTTATAAAATTTATAGTGGGAAAAATAATAAAGGAAGAGAGGGTGGAGATAGTGTGTGAAAATTTATAATTTACAATTAAATAATAAATAAAATAAAAATAATAAATAATACTAAATAATATTATTAATAAATAAATATTACAAATTTATTACAATAAAAAGAAAAACTAAATTCATCTTTAATATATTGTAATCAATCTATATTATATTAAAAGGAGGGTAGTATGCATCTATACCTTCTATAGTATCTTCTATATTTGCTTATTGCATGCAGTACAAAATAATTATTATTAAAATATATAACTTAATAGTAAATAACACATTCAAATTCACAATTTAGTACTGAACATTGCTATTATTTCAATTATAGGTGAAATTCTAAATGAGAATAATCAATTAAAACATCATATAAAAATGTACAAAGTGAGGATAGAGATAATCTGTTAATATTTATTAGTTTATAATAACTTTAGACTTTTGAAGATGAATGTACCAATGGAATAAAAGTTTCGAGAAAAATTTTTAGGAATAAAAAAATATATTTTTGTGTTATATTAAAAGGAGAGCAATTGAGAAAAATATTAAGTCAAGTGACAAGCTAATAAAACATGATGAGATAATACCAAGTATATTAGATAATGTAATAAAGAAAAATGATGAATTCAAAGTAATTCGGTTACTATATGAATCCTTTTATAACTTTATAAGATTTTTTTATTTAGTATATTTCCTTGGGTAACAAGAAGGCAATTAGAATTTGATTCAAGCAATATGATATAATATGCTCAAATAAGTTAGATGACATGACATAGTTCATATTCTTTAATATTATTCGTGCATCGCGCGGGTACTGATACTAATTATATTAAAATGAGGGTATTATGCATCTATACCTTCTATATTATCTTATATATTTGCTTATTGCCTATAGTACAAAATAATTATTATTAAAATATATAACTTAATAGTAAAGAACACATTCAAATTCACAATTTTGTGCTGAATATTGCTATTATTTCAATTATAGGTAAAATTCTAAATGAGACTAATCAATTAAAACATCATATAAAAATGTACAAAGTGAGGATAGAGGTAATCTATTGATATTTATAATATTTATTAGTTTATAATAACTTTAGACTTTTGAAGATGTGACGATCCTGCCCGTCGTCATATGAGTTACCGCCCGGTTTCCCCCATCTTATATTTCTCTATGCTTCATTATCGGTATTTGAGGTGATCGAGTCGAATTGGAATGGTTTTAGATGGAAATGAGACACTTAGTCTCTTTAAGGAAAGTTTGTTTTGGAAAAGTCAACCGAAAGTTGACTATTTAGTTAGAGGGTTCAGATGTAATTTTTGGTAATTCGGTTAGTTTCGGGGGATGATTTTTGACTTAGGAGTGCGATCGGAAGTAATTTTGGAGGTCCGGTGTAGAATTAGGCTTGAATTGGCAAAGTTAGTATTTTGGCGAATTCCGATTGATAGGTGAGATTTTGATCCGAGGGTCGGAATGAAATTCCGAGAGTTGCTGTAGCTTTATTAGGTGATTTTGGATATGTGTGCAAAATTTCAGATCATTCGGAGGTGTCTTGGTAGGGTTTTTGATCGAATGCGTATTTCAGAATTTTTAAGAAAACTTAGGCTTGAATCCGATGTAATTCGATGATTTCTGTGTTAGTTGAGGTGTTTTGATGATTGGAGCAAGTTTGAATAATATTTTAGGATGTGTTGGTGCCTTTGGTTGAGGTCCCGGGGGCCTCGGGATGATTTCGGATGGCTAACGGGATGAAATTCAAGTTGGGAAAGTGGCAGATGTTTGTTGGTATCTGGTATGCTCGCTTCTACGGAAATGGACCACAGAAGCGGTTCCGTAGAAGTGAGGGATTGGTCGCATAAGCGGTTTAAGGCTGAGTTGGGAAGTTCTGCAGAAGTGGAATTATTTTCGCCTAAGTGAGTCCTACAAAGCGGACACGAAGTCGCAGAAGCGGTTTGGGCATGGAGGTGAGATTTCGCAGAAGCCGTAAATTGTGTTGCAGAAGTGGCCCTGGTGATTTAATGAAATTTCACTTAAGCGGACAAAAATCGCAGAAGCGGTTACGTGGAAGCGGGCGCGGGGACTGCAGAAGCAGAAACCCCTGAAGCTAGAAGGAGCTTTATATTCATTTTTGCTCCGCAAGGGTTATGTTATTTCCACCATTCTTAAACAAGCTTGAGAGCTATTGGACGGATTTGAAGGGGGTTTCGGCTAGGTGTGATTGGAGGTGAGTTCCTTGACCTAAATACATCAAATTTTATTAGATTTAACATGAAAATGGGTTGAAATTCATCAATAGAGGGTGAAGCTAGGGCTTGAAAACTTGGAAATTTAAAAATGGAAATTGAAGGGCCAAATGGACTCCGATTTTGATAAATTTGATATGTATAGACTCGTGGCGAGACGAGGAATCCGATGATGTAAATTTTGTAATTTTTCGAAAAGTGAACCCGGAGCTCGGGTTTTGCCAACTTCATAATTTTTGATATTTTTCGAGTCTTTTCGATTGGGTTATGATTCAATAGCCTATTATGACGTATTCGTTGTGGTTTTGGTCAGATTCGACGCACGAGGAGGTCGATTCGAGAGGAAAGGGCATATCGAGCAAGACTTTTGGTTGGCTAGAGATGAGTAATGACTTTAAATGATGTCCTGAGGGATTAAGACCCCGGATTTGCACAACTTGGTGTTGTGTTGAGGTGAGACACGTATTCAATGACGAGCACAGGGTCATTTATTATTGGGGATTGTGACTTGGTCCATTCCGGATGATATTTTACCGCGTATTAGCTATGACTTGTTGTTTTTCACTATGATTTGGGCTTGTTGCCATATTTGGGGCTTATTGCCCCGACTGTTTGAACTCCTTATGAACTATCATCACTGTTTTGCTCACTATTTGAAACATTATTTGAACTCAGTCCATGTGATTTACACTGTTTCATGAATTCATCTATATTTTACTCAAACTTGGGGTCTTAACTGATATTTGAACTATCGTTTGAGCTGAGTATTATTGTTTTACTGATTCCCGAGGGGCTTTTGTTTACATTTGGACTAATTGAGGCCGAGGGCCATGAATGAGGCTATGATGAGTTATGTGAGGAGGCTTTCAGGACTCGAGTAACATGTGAGGAGGCTTTCAGGCCTCGAGCGATATGTGAGGAGGCTTTCAGGCCTCAAGCGATATGTGAGGAGGCTTTCAGGCCTCGAGTGTATTGTAAGCAGGTTTTCAGGCCTCGTATTGATATTGTTCAGGCTTTCAGGCCTTATTGATAATGTTTGGGCTGTAGGAGCCCCTCCGGAGTCTGCACACCCACATTGAGCACGGGTACCCATGTGATTGAAAGTGAGCCCGAAGGGCTGATTTTATACTATGTGATTGATATTGAGCCTGCGGGGCTAGCACTGAGTTGAGAGTTTGATATTGTGCTTAAGGGGCAGGTTTCTGAGCATTTCTTACTGGTAGAGAATAATTGTTTTAAACAGTTTTCAAAGACATTTCTTACTATATTTCACTGGTTTCTACTGTTCATTTGATTTTACTGCTTGAGATAGCATTATTTGTGCCTTCATGGGATTTTATGTTCTCAGTTGTTATTTATTTTTATTACTCACTGGGTCGGAGTACTCACATTACTCCCTGCACCATGTGTGCAGATACAGGCATAGCAGAGTTCGTTCCTGAGTGCTGATTTTCTTCCAGAACAAGCGGACCCGGAGAGACGAGGTAGTTGTCGACGTCCACAACCCCGTTTCTTCCTTATCTTATGTTCCTAGAGACAGATTTGTAGTATTTTTATTTAAACTCTATAGTAGCTCGTGACTTGTGACACACCGATTTCGGGCTGGATTCGGGATGGTATCCCTGTTTATTGCTATTATTTTGCATTAATGGTTATATTATCCGTGTTTTGGACTTATTCATGTTAATGACTATTAAAAAGAAGGTGTTAATATTATGTTGGATGGCCTTGTCTTCACGAGAGGCGCCATCAGGACCAGGTGGAAATTGGGTCGTGACAAGTTGGTATCAGAGCTTAGGTTACTAGGTCTCACGAGTTATGAGCAGGTTTAGTACAATCTCGCGGATCGGTACGGAGACGTTTGTATTTATCCTAGAGAGGCTGCAGAACCCTTAGAAAAACTTCACATTCTTGAAATTCTTGTCGTGCGACTTTGTTGATCCGAGAACTAAACTTATGTGTTCTATTCTCTAGCAGATGGCGAGGACCGGTGCTACAGGATGAGACGGACGACCACCGGTACCACCTACTGAGGGCACTAGAGGCCATGGACGCGGTCGTGGTCGTGGTAGGGGTAGAGCCGCCAGGGCAGCACCTGTTGCTCCACCAGTTGCCCCGGCTCAGGATCAGGCCCCAGCTGCAAACATTCCAGTAGCACCTGTTCAGGCACCAGCGATGCCCATTGTGATTCCGGGTCTCCAGGAGACCTTGGCACAGATACTATCAGTTTGCACTGGCTTAGCCCAGGTTGTTTCAGCCACTACTACAACAGCTACTTCTCAGGCAGGGGGAGGCAGGTGGTGCAGGGCTTACAGACACCGGGAGCAGCTCCAGCACAGGTGGTTGTACCAGTTCAGGATTTTGTGGTTCCAGCTATGCCAGGCGATGAGCAACGTCATCTCGAGAGGTTCAGTAGGCTTCAACCTCCAGTTTTTAGTGGTGCTCAGGGCGAGGATACCCAAGAATTTCTTGACAAGTGTCAACGTATGCTTCGGACGACAGGGATTTTGGAGTCCAGCGGGGTAGCATTCACCGCATTTTAGTTCATTGCGGCTGCCTTCACATGGTGGGAGGCATATGAACAGTTTAGGCTGGCAGGTGCAGCGCCTTTGTCGTAGCAGGAGTTCTCCACTATCTTTCTAGAGATGTGGGTACCACAGTCTTAGAGAGAAGAGCTGCACAGGAAGTTCATATGGCTTCGACAGGGAGACATGACTGTGAACCAGTATGAGGCGAGATTTTCTGAGCTAGCCCGTCATGCCTCATGGATAGTTCTAACCGATAGAGAGAGGATCAAGAGGTTTGTAGATGGATTAACTATCACCTTCGTGTTTTGATGACTCAAGAGAGAGTTCTGGGTATTTCCTTTGAGGATGCAGTTGATATTGCTCGTGATATTGAGATGGCTCGACGTCAGTACAGAGAGGAGAGGGCGGCCAAGAGGCCTCGGGGTTCTGGTAGCTTCAGTGGTGCTTCATCTAGGGGTCAGTTCCAGCAGGACATAGGTCATTCATTCAGGCCTCCTCAGTCAACTCGCTCTGAGTATCGTGGGTCATCTTCCGGTCGAGGTCAGTAGGGTTATCAACAAAGTTAGCTATCTCTTAGCGCTCTTTCGGCTCAGGGTTCATCACGAGCTTCATCTGTTTAGGGGTCCTCCAGACCGAGTGCGTCAGCCAGTCACTCTGGCATGCAGGGTTCCCTTCAATCCCATTCTTTAGCACCCGGAAGCTGTTACGAGTGTGGGGAGTTTGGGAACATGTGGAGGTAGTGTCCTCGGCTTCATGGTAGTCAGTCTCAGCAGAGGGGTCAGCCCTCATCTTCTGGCCCATATTCTTCAGCACCTGCCCCGCCAGCTAGGGGTGAGGGTCAGGCATCTAGGGGCCACCCCAAAAGGGGAGGTCGATCAGGTGGTCAGGCTCGCTTTTATGCTCTTCAGGGCTGTTCCGATGCTATTGCTTCGGATGCTGTTATCATAGGTATTATTTCAGTCTGCCACAGGGATGCCTCAGTTTTATTTGATCCCAGCTCTACCTATTACTATGTGTCCTCTTATTTTGCTCATTATTTGGGTACGACCCGGGGGTGTCTTGGGTTACCTGTTCATGTATCCACCCCGGTAGGCGATACTATTATGGTAGACCATGTATATCGGTCGTGTTTAGTGACTATTGGGGGTTTGGAGACCCGAGTTGACTTGTTACTATTGAGAATGGTAGATTTTGACGTTATTCTGGGCATGGATTGGTTATCTCCATGCCATGCTATTCTAGACTTTCATGCTAAGACAGTCACATTGGCCATACCGGGTGTTCCGAGGATTGAGTGGCATGGTATGACTGACTATGTACCCAGTAGGGTGATTTACTTTCTAAAGGCCCAACGAATGGTTGGGAAAGGTTATCTATCGTTTTGACTTTTGTGAGAGATGTCAGAGCTGAGACTCCTAGTCTTGATTCTATTCCCATTGTGAGGGACTTCCCTGATGTGTTTCCAGCAACCTGTCGGGCATGCCACCGGATAGGGACATTGATTTCGGTATGATCTGGTGTCGGGCACTTAGTCCATCTTTATTCCTCCTTATCGTATGGCACCAGCAGAGTTAAAAGAGTTGAAGGAGAAACTTCAGGAACTCCTAGATAAGGGGTTCATCCATCCGAGTGTGTCACCGTGGGGTGCACCGGTCTTATTTATAAAGAAGAAGGACGGTACAATGAGAATGTGCATTGACTACAGGCAATTGAACAAGGTGACGGTGAAGAACAAGTATCCTCTACCCCGTATTGATGATTTGTTTGACCAGCTTCAGGGGGCAAAGGTATTCTCCAAGATTGATCTCCGTTCACGCTATCACCAACTGAAGATTAGGGATTCAGACATTATGAAGACGGCTTTCAGGATGAGATATGGGCACTATGAGTTTTTGGTTACGTCCTTCGGGCTGACTAATGCCCCAGCCTGTTCATACACTTGATGAACAGTGTATTTTGGATGTATCTAGATTCATTTGTGATCATGTTTATTGATGACATCCTGGTGTACTCGCGTAGCCAGGAGGAGCACACACAACACTTGAGGGTGGTATTACAGAGTTTGAGGGAGGAGAAGCTTTATACAAAGTTCTCCAAGTGTGAGTTCTGGCTTGGTTCTGTGGTTTTGCTGGGGCATGTGGTGTCCAGTGATGGTATTCAGGTTGATCCGAAGAAGATAGATACAGTGCAGAGTTGGCCTAGACTGACCTCAGCCATAGAGATCTGTAGTTTCCTTGGGTTGGCAGGGTACTATCGCCGGTTTGTTTAGGAATTTTCTTCTATTGCATCGCCCTTGACCAAGTTGACTCAGAAGGGTGCACCATTTGTGTGGTAGAATGAGTGTGAGGAGAGCTTTTAGAAGCTCAAGATAGCTTTGACCACGGCTCCAGTGTTGGTATTGCCATCAGCTTCAGGTTCTTACACTGTGTATTATGATTCTTCGAGAGTTAGGATCAGATGTGTATTGATGCAGGAGGGTAGAGTCATTGCATATGCTTCTCGTCAGTTGAAGCCCTATGAGAAGAACTACCCTGTACATAATTTGGAGTTGGCTGCTATAGTTCATGCTTTGAAAATTTGGAGGCACTACTTATATGGCGTATCTTGTGAGGTGTATACTGATCATCGCAGCCTTGAGCATCTGTTCAAACAGAAAGATCTTAATTTGAGGCAGCGGAGGTGGCTAGAGTTACTCAAGGACTATGATATTACCATTTTGTATCACCTGGGGAAGGCCAATGTGTTGGCTGATGCTTTGAGCCGGAAGGCGATCAGTATGGGTAGCTTGGCATACATTCCAGTTGGGGAGCGGCCATTTGTAGTCAATGTCCAGGCTTTGGCCAATCGGATGGTGAGATTAGATATTTCAAAGCCTAGTCGAGTATTGGCTTGTGTTGTTTCTCGGTCTTCCTTGTATGACCGCATCAGAGAGCGCCAGTATGATGATCCACATTTGCTTGTCCTTAAGGATAGGGTTCAGCATGATGATGCCAGGGATGTGGCTATTGATAGTGATAGCGTGTTGAGGATGCAGGGCCGGATTTGCATGCCCAATGTGGATGGGCTCCGAGATTTGATATTGGAGGAGGCCCACAGCTCGCAGTATTCTATCCATCCAGATGCCACGAAGATGTATCAGGATTTGAGACAACACTATTTGGTGGAGGAGGATGAAGAAAGATATTGTAAGTTATGTAGCTCGATGCCTCAACTATCAGCAGGTCAAGTATGAGCATCAGAGACCAGGCGGTGTTCTTCAGCGTATGGTTATTCCTGAGTGGAAACAGGAGAGGATTACTATGGATTTTGTGAGTGGTCTCCCTCAAACTTTGAGGAAGTTTGATTCAGTTTGGGTGATTGTGGACCGGCTGACCAAGTCCACGCACTTCATTCCAGTATGTACTACTTATTCTTCGGAGCAACTGGCAGGGACCTTTATCCGGGAGATTGTCCGATTGCATGGGGTTCCAATGTCTATTATCTCAGATACGGGTACTCAGTTCACTTCTAAATTCAGAAGAGTATTTTAGTGGGAGTTGGGTACGCAGGTAGAGTTGAGCACAACATTCCATCCTCAGACGGACGAGCAGTCTGATCGCACTATTTAGATATTGGAGGACATGTTGGGTGCCTGTGTTGTTGATTTTGGGGTTCTTGGGATAAGTTTTTTCCGCTTGCAGAGTTTGCCTACAACAACAGCTATCAGTCGAGCATTCAGATGGCTCCGTATGAGGCATTGTATGGGAGGCGGTGTAGATCTCTTGTTGGATGGTTCGATCCCTGTATGGCTAGGTTATTGGGCACAGAGATGGTTCAGGATGCATTAGATAAGGTGAAGCTAATTCAGGAGAGGCTTCGTACAGCTCAGTCGCGTCAAAAGAGTTATGCGGACCGGAAGGTTCGGGATGTGTCCTATATGGTAGGTGAGAAGGTCTTGCTGAAGGTTTTGCCCATGAAGGGTGTTATTTGTTTTGGAAAGAAAGGGAAGCTGAGTCAGCGGTTCATTGGGACTTTTTAGATACTTATGAGGATTGGGGAGGTGGCTTATGAGCTTGCGTTGCCACCCAGCTTGTCTAGCGTGCATCCGGTATTTCATGTATCTATGCTCTGGAAGTATGTTGGGGACCCGTCTCATGTTTTTGACTTCAGCACGGTTTAGTTGGATGATAATTTGACATACGATGTGGAGCCAGTGGCTATTTTGGGTCGTCAGGTTCGAAAGTTGAGGTCAAAGAATATAGCTTCAGTGAAGGTGCAGTGGAGAGGTCGGCCTGTGGAGGAGGCTACTTGGGAGATCGAGCGGGAGATGCGAAGCAGATATCCTCACTTGTTTGAGGCTCCAGGTATGTTTCCTTACCCGCTTGAGGATGAGCGTTTGTTTTAGTTGGGGATGATGTGACCACCCGGCCCGTCGCCACATGAGTTACCGCCTTGTTTCCCCCATCTTATGTTTCTCTATGCTTCATTATCGGTATTTGAGGTGATCAAGTCAAATTGGAATGGTTTTAGATGGAAATGAGATACTTAGCCTCTTTAAGGAAAGCTTGTTTTGGAAAAGTCAACCGGAAGTTTACTATTTAGTTAGAGGGCTCGGATGTGATTTCCGATGATTCGGTTAGCTTCGAGGGATGATTTATGACTTAGGAGTTCGATCGGAAGTAATTTTGGAGGTCTGGTGTAGAATTAGGCTTGAATTGGCGAAGTTAGTATTTTGGCGAATTTCGGTTGATAGATGAGATTTTGATACGAGGGTCGGAATGGAATTCCTAGAGTTGTTGTAGCTTCATTTGGTAATTTTGGATATGTGTGCAAAATTTCAGATCATTTGGAGGTGTATTGGTCGGATTTTTGATCGAATGCGTATTTCAGAAGTTTTAAGAAAACTTAGGCATTAATCCGGTGTAATTCGATGATTTTGTGTTAGTTGAGGTGTTTTGATGATTGGAGCAAGTTTGAATAATGTTTTAGGATGTGTTGGTGCCTTTGGTTGAGGTCCCGGGGGCCTCGGGGTGATTTCGGATGGCTAACGGGATGAAATTCAAGTTGGGAAAGTGGCAGATGTTTGCTGGTATCTGGTATGCTCGCTTCTGCGGAAATGAACCGCAGAAGTGAGGGATTGGTCGCATAAGCAGTTTAAGGCCGAGTTGGGAATTTTCACAGAAGCGGAAGTATTTTTGCCTAAGCGAGTCTGTAGAAGCGGACACGGAGTCGCAGAAGCGGTTTGGGCATGGAGGTGAGATTTCGCAGAAGCGGGAAATTGTGTCGTAGAAGCGGCCCTGGTGATTTAATGAAATTCCACTTAAGCGAACAAAAACCGCAGAAGCGGTTACGTGGAAGCGGGCGCGGGGACCGCAGAAGCAGAAAGCCCTAAAGCTAGTAGGAGTTTTATATTCTTTTTTGCTCCGCAAGGGTTATGTTATTTCCACCATTTTTAAACAAGCTTGAGAGCTATTGGACGGATTTGAAGGGGGATTTCGGCTAGGTGTGATTGGAGTTGAGTTCCTTGACCTAAATACATGAAATTTTATTAAATTTAACATGAAAATGGGTTGAAATTCATCAAAAGAGGGTGAAGCTAGGGCTTGAAAACTGGGGAATTTAAAAATGGAAATTGAAAGGCCAAATGGACTCTGATTTTGATAAATTTGATATGTATAGACTCGTGGAGAAACGAGGAATCCGGTGATATGAATTTTGTAATTTTTCGAGAAGTGGTCCCAGGGCTCGGGTTTTGCCAACTTCATGATTTTTGATATTTTTCGAGTCTTTTCGATTGGGTTATGATTCAATAGCCTATTATGACGTATTCGTTGTGGTTTTGGTCAGATTCGACGCACGAGGAGGTCGATTCGAGAGGAAAGGGCATATCGAGATAGACTTTTAGCCGGCTAGAGTGAGTAATGACTTTCAATGATGTTCTGAGGACTTGAGACCTCGGATTTGCACAACTTGGTGTTGTTTTGAGGTGAGACACACATTCAATGACGAGCACGGGGTCATTTATTATTAGGGATTGTGACTTGTTCCAGTCCGGATGATATTTTACCGCGTATTAGCTATGACTTGTTGTTTTTCACTATGATTTGGGCTTGTTGCCATATTTGGGGCTTATTGCCGACTGTTTGAACTCTTTATGAACTATCATTACTGTTTTCCTCACTATTTGAAACATTATTTGAACTCAGTCCATGTGATTTACACCGTTTCATGAAATCATCTATATTTTACTCAAACTTGGAGTCTTAACTGATATTTGAACTATCATTTGAGCTGAGTATTATTGTTTTACTGATTTCCGATGGGCTTTTGTTTACTTTTGGACTGATTGAGGCCGAGGGCCATGAGTGAGGCTATGATGAGTGATGTGAGGAGGATTTCAGGCCTCGAGTGACATGTGAGGAGGGTTTCAGGGCTCGAGTGATATTTGAGGAGGCTTTCAGGCCTCGAGCGATATGTGGGGAGGCTTTCAGGCCTTGAGTATATTGTGAGCAGGCTTTCAAGCCTCGTATTGATATTGTTCCGGCTTTCAGGCCTTATTGATATCGCTTGGGCTGTAGGAGCCCCTTCGGAGTCTGCACACCCACAGTGAGCGTGGGTACCCATGTGATTGAAAGTGAGCCCGAGGGGCTGATATTGTACTGTGTGATTGATACTGTGCCCGCGGGGCTGGCACTGAACTGAGAGTTTGATATTGTGCCCAAGGGACAGGTTTCTAAGCATTTCTTACTAGTAGAGAATAATTGTTTTTAACTGTTTTCAAAGAGATTTCTTACTATATTTCACTGGTTTCTACTGTTCATTTGATTTTACTGCTTGATATAGCATTATTTGTGCCTTCGTGGGATTTTATGTTCTCGGTTGTTATTTATTTTTATTACTCACTGGGTCGAAGTACTCACATTACTCCCTGCACCATGTGTGTAGATACATGCATAGCAGAGTTTGTTCCTGAGCGCTGATTTCCTTCCAGACCAGCGGACCCGGAGAGACGTGGTAGATGTCGACGTCCACAACCCCGTTTCTTCCTTATCTTCTGTATTTTCATTTACCTTTAGACTATGCTCCTAGAGACAGATTTGTAGTATTTTTATTTAAACTCTATAGTAGTTCGTGACTTGTGACACCCCGATTTCGGGCTGGATTCGGGATGGTATCCCTGTTTATCGCTATTATTCCGCGTTAATGGTTATATTATCCGTGTTTTAGACTTATTCATGTTAATGACTGTTAAAAAGAAGGTGTTAATGTTGTGTTGGTTGGCCTTGTCTTCACGAGATGCGTCATCACGACCAGGTGGGAATTGGGTCGTGACAGAAGATGAATGTAACAATGGAATAAAGTTTCGAGAAAAATTTTTAGGAATAAGAAAATATATTTTTGTGTTATATTAAAAGGAGAGCATGAGAAAAATATTAAGTCAAGTGACAAGCTAATAATGAGATAATATTAAGTATTTTAGATAATGTAATAAAGAAAAATGATGAATTCAAAGTAATTCGGTTACTATATGAATCCTTTTATAACTTTATAAGATTCTTTTATTTAGTATATTTCCTTGGGTAACAAGAAGGTACTTAAAATTTGATTCAAGCAATCTATATATTATTAAAAGGAGAGGAAAAAGCCGTCTCCTTAAGCCAAGTGGCAGCCTACAAAAATGCCACATGGCATAATAGGTTACTAATTAGTTATTTAATTTGTAATTAGTTATTGGTTACTTATTATTGAATTTAAATATATATAAAAACAAAAATAATAAAATACAATAAAAAACTACCATATATATTAATTGGTTACTTTATTTGGATGAATAAATATACATATCTTATAATTAAATATAATAAAAATAAAAATAAATATATAAAAAATAACTACCCATTCAAATTGGGATGGAGTAGTTTCAAGTTTGAGTTTTTAAATTATTTTAAAATAAAAAGCAGCAGAAAAAATTAATATATAATATATATATAATAGGAGAGTCAAATAATCTTTATTTATTTATATATAATAGGAGAGGCAAAGAAATATTAGAATGACAAATATCATAATTTCTATTAATAATATAATTATACTAAATATTGGATAATATAATAAATAAAAATACATAACGAAAAAATTATTTAATAACTATATACTTCTCTTTAATTTAATGAAGATTTTATTTATTAAAATTTAGACAATATCTATTCTATTTATATAGAATAGGTTAATCAAATAATTTTAATAATTCCAAAAGTAACATTGAAAAATTAACAAAATGACAAATAAGAAATTATTAAAAAATGAAAATAATAAAATAAATCTATCTATATGTTATTAAAAGGAGAGGAAAAAGCCCTCTTTTTAAGTCAAGTGGTAGCCTACAAAAATGCCACATGTCATAATAGGTTACTAATTAGTTATTTAGTATATAATTAGTTGTTGGTTACTTATTACTGAATTTAAATACATATAAAAAATAAAAATAATAAAATACAATATAAAACTATCATATATATTAATTGGTTACTTTATTTGTATTAATAAATATAGATATCTTATAATTAAATATAATAAAAATGAAAATAAATATATAAAAAATAACTACCCATTCAAATTGGGCGGGAGTAGTTTCAAGTTTGAGTTTTTAAATTATTTTAAAATAAAAATCAAAAAAAAAATTACCTATAACAATACGAAAAAAAAGAGAAGAAAAACTACCCATTCAAATCAGTAAGTAGTTTCAAGTTGGAGTTTTATAATAATTTTAAAATAAAAAATAAAATTTAATATATATATATATATATATATATATATATATATATATATTAATTGGTTACTTTATTTGAATTTAAAAAATATAGATATCTTATAATTAAATATAATAAATAAAACAAAGAAAAATAAATATATAAAAAATAACTACCCATTCAAATTGGGTGAGAGTAGTTTCAAGTTTGAGTTTTGAAATTATTTTAAAATAAAAAGCAACAAAAAAAATTTATTATATAATAAATATAATAGGAGAGTCAAAGAATCTATATTTATTTATATATAATAGGAGAGGCAAAGAAATGTTAGAATGACAAATGTCATAATTTTCATTAATAATATAATTATACTAAATATTGGATAACATAATAAATAAAAATACATAACGAAAAATTATTTGATAACAATATAATTCCATTTAATTTAATGGAGATTTAATTTATTAAAATTTATACAATATCTATTCTATTTATATATAATGGGATAATCAAATAATTGTGATAATTCCAAATGTAACATCAAAAAATTAACAAAATAACAAATAAGAAATTATTAAAAAATAAAAATAATAAAATAAAATCTATATATATATATTATTAAAAGGAGAGAAAAAAGCCCTCTCTTTAAGCCAACTGGCAGCCTACAAAAATGTCACACGGCATAATTGGTTACTAATTAGTTATTTAGTTTATAATTAGTTATTGGTTACTTATTACTAAATTTAAATATATATATAAAGAATAAAAATAATAAATGCAATAAAAAACTACCATATATATTAATTGGTTACTTTATTTGTATTAATAAATATAGATATCTTATAATTAAATATAATAAAAAATATAAATAAATATATAAAAAATAACTACCCATTCAAATTGGGTGGGAGTTGTTTTAAGTTTGAGTTTTTAAATTATTTTCAAAAAAAAAAAATTACCGATAAAAATACGAAAAAAGAGAGGAGAAAACTACCCTTTCAAATCAGTAAGTAGTTTTAAGTTGGAGTTTTATAATAATTTTAAAATAAAAAATAAAATTCAAAAAAAATAATAAATTACCAATTCAAATTGGGGAATAGTTTCAAATTAGAGTTTTAAAATTATTTGAAAATAAGAAAAATGAAAAATCTGTTTATATATAATATACATATAAAAATGAAAATAAAAAAATAAAATAAAAAACTACCATATATATATATATATATATATATATATATATATATATATATATATATATATATGGTTACTTTATTTGGATTAATAAATATAGATATCTTATA
>MU712263.1:31020-41113 GCA_026770625.1 Nicotiana glauca
TCGCGTGAAGGAGTGTGCGATCGCATAGGTTGATAAATTTGTTCAATGCGTTCGCGCGAGCTTGCCTGCGATCGCGTAGAAGAGGGGGAATGTACATTGCGATCGCGTGGCTAATTCTGCGATCGCTGCCTGGAAATTTTACTCTATGCGATCGCAATGGGACTAATGCGATCGCATAGAAGAAGGCGCCAGGGCAGAATAGTTAAGTTAAAAATTTCAGACGCGAACCCTCATAATTTTACACCATTTTTCTCCGCCAAGAGAGGTTTTTGAGCGATTTGAAGAGGGTTTTCAACAGGTATTGCTTGGAGGTAAGCCTCTTGACTAGAAAACATCATTTTATACAAGAATCAACACTCAAATTCATGAAAATGGGTAGAAATTGTGAAGAACTAGGGCTTTGTTCTTTAAAACGAATTTTTGGAATTTGAAAGGCCATTCGAACTCCGTTTTCGATAAATTTTATATGTAGGGACTCGTGGCGAGACGAGGAATCCATTGGTATGATTTTCGGAATTTTTTGAGAATTGGGCCCGGGGCTCGGGTTTTACCAACTTCGTGAATTGTTGTACTTTTCGAGTATTTTTTATTTGGGGTATGTTTCTTTGACCCATATTTATGTATTCGCTATGGTTTTGACTAGATTCGACACATGAGGAGGTCAATACGAAAGGAAAAGGCATTTCGTACGAGTCCACGGCCGGTTAGAGGTGAGTAGTTGGTATATATGATGGCCTGAGGGTTTGAAACCCCGGCTTATCACACTATGACGCTATTTAGGGCGTGACTCACACCCCATGGCAGGTGCGGGATTGGTTATGACTGGGGATTTGTGGCTTGGTCCATCTCGAACTAGAATAATACTATATTGGCGATTGAAACGCACTCTGTGTCGAATATATATGGGCTTTATGCCATGTTTGGGGCCTTGTGCCGACCTGTATTATCCTTAGGGGATAAAAATCATTGTGATAGCATGATTTGTAAAATCATTGATCTCAGTCCTGGGTTTAATCACTATTATGAAATACAAAGTCACCTTTTTTTTAAAATTAAGTAACTAAAGTATATCTTCCTTATTAATAAATTAGAAACTGGAAATAAATAAATTGAAGCTGTTATGTGACTCATATGCATATTGTGGACTGAGTATGGATCGGGCTACACGTCGCAGCGAATGATATGAATATATTGCACTTGGGCTGAAGGAGCCCCTCCGGAGTCTGTACACACCCCCAGTGAGCGCCGTCGACGTTAAATGGATCGGGCTACACGCCGTAGCGGTCATGTGCATTGCATTGCATTCATGTATTGTTATTTACTTGTGCTATATGTGGTTTGCTGTTGTTGTTGGTTCGCAGTAAGGTATTGGACTGTTAGACATAGCTTTACTTTGTGGCACTTTGTGAATTTCTTATCTTCAGCTATTTTATATGCTTTTTACTCACTGAGTACTTAGTACTCACCCCTTCTCCCTGCACCTTTGTGTGCAGATTCAGGTTCACCGGAGATTAGCTGTGCAGTCTCGTTTCCAGAGTATCAGAGTTGTTGAGGTAGCTGCTTGACGTTCGCAGGACCTGGCTTCTCTTCTTATTCCAGTTTTTTTTTCTTTATACATTCATTATTCAGATTTGAGTATTTCGTTCAGATATTTGTTATCCGATTTTGTTTTGAGGCTCTAGACTCGTGACCCCAGATCTTTGGGAGATTATTCAGTTTAACTTCTATCTATCAGTTAAGCATTTAGCTTTATTGTTGATAATAATATTCAAGTAATATGATTTGAGCTTCATGCTCGGGATGAGAGTGTAAATGGTCAGGCTTGCCTAGCAGTTGTGTTGGGCGCCATCACGACCGGGATTGGGGTCGTGACAAGTTGGTATCAGAGCCTAGGTTACTAGGCCTCGCGAGTCATGAGCCGGTTTAGTAGGCTCTCGCGGATCGGTACGTAGACGTCCGTATCTATCCTCGGGAGGCTACAGAACTTTTAGGAAACACTTCACTTTCTTGGAATTCTTATCGTGCATATTTGTTTCAGCTTGAGATATAACTCTCGAAATTCCTTCCACCCGTCTATATGCGCACATGAGCGCTCAGTAATATATTTGCCTTGATGGCTGGTGATTCCCCCGATCGAGGGGCGAGATGTAATCCCCGTGAGTCCATGTTGGACCAGTCTGGGGGATTTGAGGGCGAATCTTCACTTATGGCTTGAGCACCGAAGTGCTGATTATGCGAGAAAGTTCTTTAAGCTTATGTGTTCGGTAATGTCCTTATTAGCTGGGATGGCGGTCGGATATCCACGTGATGAGTAAGTTAGTTCTGTGAGGTATATCTATGTGATCTTGGTAGTGGCGAAGAAGTTTGTGGGATAATAGATGAACTGATAAGCGATTCATTCCTATTGCGATCTGTTGTGTAGCCCCAAGTTATGGGCGCGTGAAGAATATTATCGTATCTCCTAGTTGGAAAGTTAAGTGCAATACTTGTAGCAGTATGAGTTCAGACTCAGAAAGACTCAATTGGCGGTATTTTATATGTGTTATGATTCAAACAAGTGCAACGCATGTCCCTGTATCGATTTTGATAATATAATACAGGTAGTATTGAGATTAATGTTGTTGATATACATTGTGATGTTTTGTTAAGTTGTAGCCGTGCTGTTAGGATGGTTTTGTTGATTCTCTGGCAGGTGGATAGGCCCAATTACAAAGGAAACTCTGCCAAAATTTTTGAAAAAATTAGGACTTAGTAAAAATTTGGACGCCTAGAGAGCAGGCTTAACTGCTATGTGAGTGAATGCAAGAAAATGCAGAAGAGTTAAAATTCCAGATGATTTGTGATTCCACAAGCTTATGAAATAGTGAGTTTAATCTCACCATAGTATTACGACAACAATGGAGCATATGCGTTATGGATATAGTGTGTTGTGGTATATGGCTTCGAGCCAAGTTGGGGAGCTTTCTATTGTTTAGTGGATTGTGTGGCTTTGTACTATGTTAGTTCTGATTTGATGCAGGCGGGTGAATCAGTTCTGGTTGTGGAAATTGGGTAGTGAATGACACGAGTGAAGGAAATTTTAGACAAGATGTCATGAGATCGGATGAGCAGGGAGGAAGTTTCGATGGTTAAGATAAATTAGTATTGTCCTCATCGTCACCTGAGAGCGGTGTTGTGTCCTGGTTAATGATTCTTGGTCGCTCTTCAGTGTTAGTGCGATCAGTGGTTTGGAGGTACGCCCCAAATATTGTTGCGCTAGGTTGTGGGAGTATGTCCCACTGGAAGATTATATAAGTGTGGCATGTGGTCACTTGATTGGTTGATGATGTAAACCAAGTATGAAGGTTGTAATGGTGTCATTAAATTAAAGATTCATGCCTGGAGGGCACTTGACGTATTGGGTTGTACACTGGGGAGAATTACCCTGATTGTGATGGTTGTTCTTGTGCATTATGAGAAAATGGGAGTTATTATGGACCTTTGAAAGGTTATCAGACTAGTTCAGTGTGATCAGAATCGGCTTGAAGTCGGTGGATAGATTTAATGTGAATAATGGCTCTGTATTAGGCCAGATGTGTGCATTTTTATAACGCGGTCCTCGTGGAGGAGTAGTTAGGTTGATGTTTCGTCGTCAGATATTTCGCGTAGTGATGCGTTGCACTGGGTGAGTTGTGAAACGGCTTGAGAAATTGCTATATGTTAAGAATCCGCGTAGAAATGACGTTATATGAGCATCTTGACTCTTGAGATTCAGATTGTACATCGCACCTCAGTGGTGCTTGAGTGTTGTAGCTTATAACGCTATATGTCCCTCAGAGATATTATTATGCACTTAGCATGCGTACGACCGATACTCGGTATTATATTGTAATGAGCAGATTTGGCTCGATGAGCATCTTCTTATGTGAGATTTATGTGTGGATCGGGTGGCACGCCGCCACGGGTATGCTATCTGGAGCGGGTTGCACGCCGCAACAGTGTTATATCGAGTATAGTTTTCTATGTGCCATCCTTGTATGCCTTGCTTCCTGTTTTTCCAAGGAAAGTCTGTAGTAGTGCGTAGGATTTGATAATTCCTTCCAGAGCTCGTTTTCTTTAGTACCGCATTCAAATTTGTAGCCTATGGGCACATTGGGGCATCATATGCGACATTTAATTATGTCTGAAGTGGCTTATTGCCCGAGCAGTTCGTACTGAGTGAGGCGAGATCCTTGAATTCGGGATCGGTGCAATCTGAGTATATGAAGTAAAGTAAAGAGCTAAGACCATTGTTTGGTTCAGAATAAGGGGATAGTTCTCGCCAAGAGCATAAAACTAATGAATTGTTGTCTTGACGGTGGCTAAGAATGTATACAGATCTCATCTGTCGTGTCAGTATTGTCAGAATTTGCACAAGGCATGTGTATGTCATACAGAGCATAGGATGTGTAATGATTCCTTCTAAGCGATCAGATAAGAGAGTTTCAGATGATTAGGGAAATTTTTGAATATCTCTCATTGAATGAATGGATACTTGATGGGTGCACGTATTCGCACGGTGGAAACTGGGATCAGGTATGACGATTTGTGTGTTATATGGAGTTCTGATGCACAGGCTATATAGTAGTGGTGGATCTTCATTCGCTGGTATGTTATATTTTGGATGTGATGTTGGAATTCAGACTGGTTGTCTTAGTGTTGGGGTGATTTTGAACTATTGCATTAGGGGCTACGCCAGAAATGCCACGGGTTAAGTGGTGAAGTGTGTTAGAATATGTTTTAGCAGAGCGATTTATATTTCAAAGAACCAGCGGACAGTTGGGAAGGAGTACTTTCTTAATTGGGCATTTGTGATAGATGTCAGTGCAGAGGTTGATATCATTGATCCCGTTCCGTTATTGAGGGACTTTCGGATGCATTTCTTGTGGCCGGGTATGTCGCCGGATGAGATTGTGGATTTCGGTATTTATTTGGTGCCTTCGGCAGGAGTTATAGAAGTGGGAGAAACATTTGCAGGCTTCTTGGTACTGAGTTCGTTGGCATGCTGATATGGCTATGCATTTAGCTTGAGTTTGCTGGGTTGACCCTGAGTGGTACTGTTGAGAAATAGGTTGAGTCGATCGTTATTGAGCTTGTTAGCGATCTGAGGAAAGCTATGAGTTGTTTTTCGATGTTGTGAGACATTGTGATTTGTTAGTTATGGGCACATGTGGTGCGATTCCATTGAGAATTCATAGAGAAAGTCGAGCGGGAAGAGCAATTGAGTGTTGCTCGGTGTATGGAGCATTGGTTACGGTCTATCGGGTTCGTGTTGTGTGTTCTCTATTTCACCGTGGGTGTAATGAATTGCATTAGTTTTAGACATCAAATGTGCGTGGTTGTTGATTTTGAGCATAGCGGCTTGAGGTGCTTGAGGTGTAATGGTGTTGGGATAGGATCGCGCATTGTAGCTAGGCTACAGTAGTTATGACATTTTCGAAGTAGATTCAGGCATTCTATTTCTATGATATGAGATGGGGTCTCATCCTTGTATTGTAACGGCATTGATGAGCTTGAGGTACAGCTCTTTCGATTGAGTCATTTGTTATGATTTGAGTGTGTTCAGATCGTTTGTTACTGGTGCATGTATTATGCAAGATGTGATTTAGACTTGTATTGAGGTATCATATCATCAGAGTGGTGTTGGATTCGAGGTGATCGTTGGGTTCATTAATGGATACAGACAGACTTGATCTTAGCATGTTAGGAAGATAATATCAAGTTTGGCTCCGAAATCTGTTGTAGTGTCAGTCAAAAAGGGAATGGACTCATGAATGGTCGATCTGAGCGATGATTACAATTTATAGCGTGTTTCATTTATCGTTGGCAGCATATGAAAGTGTTGGAATAAGGCTTTAGCTAATAAGAGGTTCTCTGCCGGTAATTGGTTGTTGGGGACAACTGCTGTGAATAGAAGTTATGGTTCCAAGTGTTTGGTTTAGGCAGTATATCATATGTTTTCACCTAAGGGTGCAAGTATGGGTTATTACAACTGGTTCGGGCTTACTCTGAGTTCAGATGTGAATTTCTGATCTTGTGTATGATTTTCGAAAAGTGCGATGTGGTTCTATGGTTTGGTTATGGATTAAATGGATTGTGAAAGTTCGGATGTATTGTGTTATCGGGTATATGGTTCGTAAAATCATTCAGCTATTGGTTGGCTTCTAGAACAACTCTCGATACGCTCGAGGACGAGCGTTTGTTTAAGTTGGGGAGAATGTAACGACCTGACCCGTCGTTACGGGAGTTACCGCCCAGTTTTCCTCGTTTTATGCTTTAATATGTTTCGTTATATGTGTTTGGAGAATTTAAAGTAATTCGGATTGAGTTTGGTTAGAAATGAGGCAATTGGTCTCTTTATGAGAAGGTTAGGTTGGAAAAGTCAACTGAATTTTGACTTATGAGTTAGAAGGCTCGGAATGGATTTCTTATGATTCGACTAGTTTCAGGGAATGATCTATGACTTAGGAGAGCAATCAGAATTGGATTTGGAGATCCGGTGTAGAATTAGGCTTGAATTGGCTGAGGTTGGATTTTGGCGAATTCCGGATGGTAGGTGAGATTTTGAGCCGAGGTTCGGAATGGAATTCCGAGAGTTGCAGTAGCTCCGTTAGGTGATTTTGGATATGCGTGCAAAATTTCAGATCATTCGGAGGTGTTCAGGTCGGGTTTTAGATCAAATGCAAGTTTTGGAAGTTTTAGTGAAACTTAGGCTTGAATCCATGAGAATTCGATGATTTTGATGTTTATGATGGTGTTTTTAAGTTGCGAGCAAGTTTGAATGAAGTAATATAACATATCTGTGCATTTGGTTGAGGTCCCGAGGGACTCGGGGTGAATTCGGATGGCCAACGGGCAAATTTGAACATGTTAATGCAGCAGAAAAATTGCAGACAATTTTACTCTATGCGATCGCATAGACAGGTCTGCGATCGCATAGAAGGTTCTGAGGGGGGTGGAATTTTTGTTCTATGTGATCGCGTGAAGGAGTGTGCGATCGCATAGGTTGATAAATTTGTTCAATGCGTTCGCGCGAGCTTGCCTGCGATCGCGTAGAAGAGGGGGAATGCACATTGCGATCGCGTGGCTAGTTCTGCGATCGCATAGAAGGATTTCAGGGCCTGGAAATTTTACTCTATGCGATCGCAATAGGACTAATGTGATCGCATAGAAGAAGGCATCAGGGCAGAATAGTTAAGTTAAAAATTTCAGACGCGAACCCTCATAATTTTACACCATTTTTCTCCGCCAAGAGAGGTTTTTGAGCGATTTGAAGAGGGTTTTCAACGGGTATTGCTTGGAGGTAAGTCTCTTGACTAGAAAACATCATTTTATACAAGAATCAACACTCAAATTCATGAAATTGGGTAGAAATTGTGAAGAATTAGGGCTTTGTTCTTGAAAATGAATTTTTGGAATTTGAAAGGCCATTCGAACTCCGTTTTCGATAAATTTTATATTTACGGACTCGTGGCGAGACGAGGAATCCGTTGGTATGATTTTTGGAATTTTTCGAGAAGTGGGCCCGGGGCTCGGGTTTTACCAACTTCGTGAATTGTTGTACTTTTCGAGCATTTTTAATTGGGGTATGTTTCTTTGAGCCATATTTATGTATTCGCTGTGGTTTTGACTAGATTCGATGCACGAGGAGGTCAATACGAAAGGAAAAGGCATTTCGGACGATTCCATGGCCGGTTAGAGGTGAGTAGTTGGTATATATGATGGATTGAGGGTTTGAAACCCCGGCTTATCACACTGTGATGCTATTTAGGGCATGACTCGCACCCCATGACAGGTGCGGGATTGGTTATGACTTGGGATTTGTGGCTTGGTCCATCCCGAACTAGAATAATACTATATTGGCCATTGAAACGCACTTTGTGTTGAATATATATGGGCTTTATGCCATGTTTGGGGCCTTGTGCCGACCTGTAGTATCCTTAGGGGATAGAAATCATTGTGATAGCATGATTTGTAAAATCATTGATCTCAGTCCTGGGTTTAATCACTATTATGAAATGCTAAGTCACCTTTTCTTCAAAATTAAGTAACTAAAGTATATCTTCCTTATTAATGAATTGGAAACTGGAAATAAATAAATTGAAGCTGTTATGTGACTCATATGCATATTGTGGATTGAGTATGGATCGGGCTGCACGCCGCAGCGAATGATATGAATATATTGCGCTTGGGATGAAGGAGCCCCTCTGGAGTCTGTACACACCCCCAGTGAGCGCCGTCGACGTTAAATAGATCGGGCTACACGCCGTAGCGGTCATGTGCATTGCATTGCATTCATGCATTGTTATTTACTTGTGCTATATGTGGTTTGCTGTTGTTGTTGGTTCGCAGTAAGGTATCGGACTGTTAGACATAGCTTTACTTTGTGGCACTTCGTGGATTTCTTATCTTTAGCTATTTTTTATGCTTTTTACTCACTGAGTACTTAGTACTCACCCTACTCCCTGCACCTTTGTGTGCAGATTCAGGTTCACCGTAGATTAGCTGAGCAGTCTCGTTTCCAGAGTATCAGAGTTGTTGAGGTAGCTGCTTGACGTTCGCAGGACCTGGCTTCTCTACTTATTCCAGTTTTTTTTCTTTATACATACATTATTCAGATTTGAGTATTTCGTTCAGATATTTGTTATCCGGTTTTGTTTAGAGGATCTAGACTCGTGACCCCAGATCTTTGGGAGATTATTCAGTGTAAATTCTATCTATCAGTTAAGCATTTAGCTTTATTGTTGATAATAATATTCAAGTAATATGATTTGAGCTTCATGCTCCGGATGAGAGTGTAAATGGTCGGGCTTGCCTAGCAGTTGTGTTGGGCGCCATCACGACCGGATTGGGGTCGTGATAGTTTGGAATTTCGAGACTGTGAATAGCTTCGTATAGTGATTCTGGAGTTGGGGGCGCGATCGGAAGTGAATTCGGAGGTCCGTAGACCAATTTGAAGCCATTTGGCTAAAGATAGAAATTTGAAGGTTTTTGAAGAGTTTGACCGGGGGGTTGAATTTTATCGGGGTTGGAATCAAATTCCGGAAGTTGGAGTAGGTCCGTAATGTCAAATATGACTTGTGTGCAAAATTTGAAGTCAATCGGACGTGATTTGATAGGTTTCGGCATCAGAAATAGAAGTTGGAAATCTTAAAGTTCATAAACTTGAATTTGGGGTGTAATTCGTGATTTTAGCGTTGTTTGATATGATTTGAAGCCTCGAGCAAGTCCAGAATGTGTTTTGGATTGGTTGGTATGTTTGGTTGGGGTCCCGGGGGCCTCGGATGGATTCCGGGTGGCTAACAGATCGAAAATGGAATTTAGAAGAGGGTCGAAGGACCTGGTTGCTGGTATTTTCACTTCTGCGGTTGGTTGACCGCAGAAGCGGTACCGCAGAAGCGAGTAGGGAGCCGCAGATGCGGATTTTGGTCCAAGGCTTGAGGACCGCAGATGCGGTCTAATTTCCATAGAAGCGGAACCGCATCTGTGGAAGGGGGCATCGCAGAAGCGGATTTGAGGACCCTGGGGAAGGACCGCAGATGCGGTCAAGGCTCCGCAAAAGCGGAACCGCATCTGCGGTGATGCGATCGCAGAAGAGGAATGGTGGCTTAGCCAGGGAAGCTGCAGAAGCAGCCTTATGACCGCAAAAGCGGAAATTACAGAAGGCAGAGGGGTCATTTTAAAGTCGGATTTTTGGTTCATTTCTCTCATTTTTCCTCACTTTATTGGCAATTTTGGAGGGTTCAAAGAAAGGTCTTCATCATCTATGTTGAGGTAAGTCATCCCCATTACTTTTAAGTTAAATACATTGATTATGTATGAGATTAAGCATGGAAATTAGTGTAAATATTGGGATTTTGGTTGGAAACCTAGAAAATTATAAAATTTGAAATTTAGCCACAATTTTGAGTATGGAATTAGGAGAAAATCATATATTTGAATTCCTAAAGTCATGGGTAACTTTTACCTTCGAGAAAATTTGAATTCCGGGCACGTGGGCCTGAGGGCATTTTGGTCATTTCACTAAACGAAGTTGGGAATTCGTATAATATGAATTGTTAACAAGTATTTGAGT
>MU712264.1:0-25465 GCA_026770625.1 Nicotiana glauca
CCTCGTCAAATAAAACACAAATCGCGGGGCCCTCAATAGATGATTATTTTAAAGGCTTAGATTTCGAGACATGCCATTTTAGCGAATTTTACGGCCTTCTCAAAATAATAAACACGTTAGTTGCTTTAGGTCCGTTACTTTAATAATTTATTTTCCTAAACTCAGGTGTACATTTATGTAACCCAAATCCAAATCTCAACGAAGTCAAAATATGTTAAAGGCCACAGGCGTACTGGTACGGTGTGATCCGAAATACATTTTCACGACGTTGTAATTCTCCGTTAAAAAATAATAATAATAATAATATGGAAAGCGGTTAAAAGTTAAAATTCGCACATAGGTTAAAGCATGTTAAAATCAGATAATTAAGCCAAATATAACAGTTGAGCGACCGTGCTAGAACCACGGAACTCGGGAATGCCTAACACCTTCTCCCNACGCCCTTCGCGGGGTGCGGTAGCGCCAAAAGGAGGTGAGACACCAGCTATGCCAGATGATGAGCAGCGTTGTCTCGAGAGATTTGGTAGGCTCCAGCCTCCGTCATTCAGTGGTGCTAAGGGTGAGGATGCTCAGGGTTTTCTTGACAAGTGTCAGTGTATGCTCTGTACAGCAGGGATTCTGGAGTTGAGCGGTGTGGTATTTACCATCTTTCAATTTTCTGGGGCTGCCTTCACTTGGTAGGAGGCGTATGAGAGGCGTAGGCCAGTTGGTGCAGCGCCTTTGACTTGGCAGGAGTTATCCACTCTCTTCTTGGAGAAGTATGTACCATAGTCCCACAGGAAGAAGCTACGTAGGCAGTTTGAGTGAGAGAGATATGATTGTGTCTCGGTATGAGGCGAGGTATTCTGAGTTAGCTCATCATGCCGCCTGGATGGTCCCGACAGATTGTGAGAGGATCAAGAGGTTTGTGGATGGCCTTAATTACCTTCTCCGTATTCTGATGACTAGAGAGAGAGTTTTAGGTATTTCATTTGAGGAGGTGGTTGATATCGCTCGTGAGATTGAGACGTCTCACCGATAGGACAGAGAGGAAAGGGAGGCTAAGAGGCCTCGAGATGCTGGCAGTTTCAGTGGTGCTCTGTCTAGGGGCCAGTTCCAGCATGGTAGATGTTGTTCTTTCAGGCCTGCTCAGTCGGCCCGTCCAGAGTATCATGGAGCATCTTTAGGTCGTAGTTATCATGGTTCTCAGTAGGATCAACCTTCACTTAGCGCCCTTCCAGCCCAGAGTTCATCTCGTGCCCCGTCAGCTCAGGGTTCTTCTATGCCGAGCGCATCAGCTGGTCACTCCGGTGTGAGGGGTTCCCTTCAGTCCCCTTCTCCAGCACCTAGAGTTGTTTTGAGTGTGGAGAGTTTGGGCATGTATGGAGGCAATGTCCTCATCGTATTACCAGTTCACCTCAGTAGAGGGGTCAACCCTCATCTTCTGCTCCAGTTACTTTGCCACCCGCCCAGCCAGCTAGGGGTAGAGGTCAGGCAGCCAGGGGTCGCCCCAGAGGGGGAGGTCGATCAGGCGGTGGCCAGGCCTATTTTTATGCTATTCCAGGCAGGACAGATGCCATTGCTTCAGATATTGTCATTATAGGTATTATTTCAGTCTGCCACCGAGATGCCTCTCTCCTATTTGATCCCAGTTCCACCTATTCTTATGTGTCCTCATATTTTGATCATCATTTGGGTACGTCCCCAGGGTATATTTCCTTACCTGTTCATGTATCTACCCCGGTGGGTAATACTATTCATATGTACCGGTCATATGTTGTGACTATTGGGGGTCTGGAGACCCGAGTTGATCTATTGCTATTGAGCATGGTAGACTTTGATGTTATTTTGGGCATGGATTGGTCATCTTCGTGTCATGCTATTCTAGACTGTCTTGCCAAGACAATCGAGTGGCGTGGTGTGACTGATTATGTTCCTAGTAGAGTGATTTCTTTCTTAAAGGCCCAGCGTGTGGTTGGGAAGAGTTGTCTTTCATATTTGGCATTTGTGAGGGATGTTGGGGCCGAGACTCCTAGCATTGATTCTGTTCCAGTTGTGAGGGAGTTTCCCGATGTATTTCCTGCAGACTTGCCGGGCATGCCACCAGAGAGGGATATTGATTTTGGTATTGACCTGGTGTCGGGCACTCAGACCATTTCCATTCTGCCATATCGTATGGTACCAGCAGAATTGAAAGAGTTGAAGGATCAACTTTAGGAACTCCTAGATAAGGGGTTTATCCGGCCTAGTGTGTTACCGTGGGGTGCGCCGGTTCTGTTTGTGAAGAAAAATGATGGCACAGTGAGGATGTGCATTGACTACAGGCAATTGAATAAGGTAATAGTGAAGAACAAGTACCCTCTGCCTCGTATTGATGATCTATTCGACTAGCTTCTGGGAGCGAGGGTGTTCTCCAAGATTGATCTCCGTTTGGGCTATCACCAGTTGAAGATCAGGGATTCAGATATTCTTAAGACTACTTTCAGGACTAGATATGGGCACTATGAGTTTCTTATTATGTCTTTCGGGCTGACCAATGCCCCAGTGGCGTTCATGCATTTGATGAACATTGTATTTCGGCCTTATCTGGATTCGTTTGTTATTGTTTTCATTGATGATATTCTGGTGTATTCGCGTAGTCAGGAGGAGCACGCGGAGCATTTGCGAGTTGTATTGTAGAGGTTGAGGGAGGAGAAGTTGTATGAAAAGTTCTCCAAGTGTGAGTTTTGGTCAGTTCAGTGGCTTTCTTGGGACACGTGGTGTCCAACGAGGGTATTCAGGTCGATCCCAAGAAGATAGAGGTGGTTCAGAGTTGGCCTAGACCGTCGTCAGCTACAGAGATTCGTAGTTTCCTTGGTTTGGCGGGTTATTATTGCCGGTTTTTTCAGGGATTTTCCTCTATATCATCGCCCTTGACCAATTGACTCAGAAGGGTGCTCCATTTGTATGGTCGGACGAGTGCAAGGAGAGCTTTTAGAAGCTCAAGACAGCTTTGACCACAGCTTCAATATTGGTTTTGCCATCAGCTTCAGGTTCTTATACAGTGTGTTGTGATGCTTCGAGAGTTGGGATTGGTTGTATATTGATGTAGGAGGGTAGAGTGATTGCTTATGCTTCTCGTTAGTTGAAGCCCACGAGAAGAACTACCCTGTTCATGATTTGGAGTTGGTTGCCATAGTTCATGCATTGAAGATTTGGAGGCATTACTTGTATGGCGTATCTTGCGAGGTATTCACTGATCACCGCAGACTTCAGCATTTGTTCAATCAAAAGGATCTTAATTTGAGACAGCATAGATGGTTTGAGTTGCTTAAGGACTGTTACATCACCATATTGTATCATCCAAGAAAGGCCAATGTAGTGGCCGATGCCTTGAGCCGAAAGGCAGTGAGTATGGGAAGTCTGGCGTACATTCCAGTTGGGGAGAGACCCTGTGCAGTTGATGTTCAGGCTTTGGCCAATAGGTTTGTGAGATTAGATATTTTGGAGCCCAGCTGAGTGTTGGCTTGTGTAGTTTCTCGGTCTTCCTTATATGATCGCATCCGAGAGCGCCAGTATGATGATCCGCATTTGGTTGTCCTTAAGGACAGGGTTCAGCATGATGATGCCAGAGACGTGACCATTTGTGAGGATGGTGTGTTAAGGATGAAGGGCTGGATCTGTGTGGCCAATGTGGATGGGCTTCAGGAGTTGATATTAGAGGAGGCCCAAAGCTCGCGGTATTCCATTCATCCGGGTGCCGTGAAGATGTATCAGGATTTGAGGCAGCACTATTGTTGGAGAAGAATGAAGAGAGATATTTTGGAGTTTGTAGCTCTGTGTCTCAATTGTCAATAGGTGAAATATGAACATTAGAGACTGGGTGGCTTGCATCAGCAGATGGTTATTCCTGAATGGAAGTGGGAGAGGATCACTATGGATTTTATTACCGGACTGCCTCGGACTTTGAAGAAATTTGATGTTATTTGGGTGATTGTAGACAGGCTGACCAAGTCCGCACACTTCATTCTGGTGTGTACTACCTATTCTTTGGAGCGGCTGACAGGGATCTTTATCCGAGAGATCGTTCGATTGCATGGTATTCCAGTGTCTATTATCTCAGATAGAGGTACTCAGTTTACTTCTCAGTTTTGGAGGACTTTGCAGTGAGAGATGGGTACATAGGTGGAGTTGAGCACAACATTTTATCCTCAGACGAACGGGCAGTCCGAGCGTACTATTCAGATATTTGAGGACATGTTGCGTGCCTGTGTTATTGATTTTGGAGGTTCTTAGGATGAGTTTTTGCAACTCGCAGAGTGTGCCTACAATAATAGTTATCAGTCGAGCATTCAGATGGCTCCGTATGAGGCGTTGTATGAGCGGTTGTGTAGATCTCCAGTTGGTTGGTTCGAGCCCGGCGAGGCTAGACTATTGGGGACAGATTTGGTTCTGGATGCCTTAGAGAAGGTGAAGTTGATTCAAGAGAAGATTTGTACATTGCTGTCGTGTCAGAAGAGTTATGCGGACCGGAAGGTTCGGAATATGTCTTATATGGTTGGTAAGAAGGTCTTGCTGAAGGTTTCGCCCATGAAGGGTGTTATGAGGTTTGGAAAGAAAGTGAAGTTGAGTCTGCAGTTTATTGGACCTTTTGAGGTACTTAGGAGGATTGGAGAGGTAGCTTATATGCTTGCCTTGCCACCCAGCTTGTCGGGCGTGCATCCGG
Organism: Nicotiana glauca; assembly: GCA_026770625.1. NCBI lineage: Eukaryota > Viridiplantae > Streptophyta > Magnoliopsida > Solanales > Solanaceae > Nicotiana > Nicotiana glauca. The sequence goes on from MU712264.1 coordinate 4,685, forward strand.
TATTTCATATTTCCATGCTCTGGAAGTATGTTGGGGACCTATCCCATGTTTGGACTTTAGCACAGTTCAGTTGGATGATGATTTTTGTCCTATGATGTGGAGCCAGTGGCTATTTTCTGTCGACAGTTTTGAAAGTTGAGATCAAAGGATATAGCTTCGGTGAAAGTACAGTGGAGAGGTCGGCCCGTGGAGGAGGCTACTTGGGAGACCGAGGGGGATATGCGGAGCCTATATCCTCATCTATTTGAGGCTTCAGGTATGTTTCTTAACCCACTCGAGGACGAGCGTTTGTTTTAGTTGGGGAGGATGTGACAAGCCGACCTATCGTCTCATTGGTTACCGCTCCGTTTCCTCAATTTTTCAGCTTTTTTATGCTTCATTATCCGTATCTTATGTGATTGAGTTGGTTTGGAGAGGTTTTGATAGGAAATGAGACACTTAGTCACTTTAAGGAAGGTTTGGTTTGGAAAAGTCAACCGGATGTTGACTTATGTGCTAGAGGGCTCGAATTTGATTTTCGGTGGTTCGGTTAGCTTCGGGAGATGATTTGTGACTTAGGAGTGTGATCGAAAGTGGTTTTGGAGGTCCGGTATAGAAATTAGCTTATGTTGGCGAAGTTAGGATTTTTAGCGATTTTCGGTTGGTAGGAGAGATTTTGATTTAAGGGTCATAATGGAATTCCGAGAGTTGCAGTAGTTTTGTTAGGTGATTTGGGATGTGTGTGCAAAGTTTTAGGGCATTCGAAAGTGTTTTGGTTAAGTTTTTGATCGAATGCGTGTTTTGGAAGTTTTTGAAGAACTTAAGCTTGAATTCGATGAGAATTTATGGTTTTAGTTTTGTTTGAGGTGTTTTGATGATTGGAACAAGTTTTAATGATGTTTTAGGATGTTTTGGTGCTTTTGGTTGAGGTCCAGGGGGCCTCGGGATGATTTCGGATAGCTAACAGGAAGTTTAGATGGAAAATGTTGCAGAAATTTCAGATCAGGTGTTGCAGGTTTTAAGCCTTCGCGTTCGCGAAGGTTGGGTCGCGTTCGTGGAGAGGAAATTGGAAGGGCAGGAAGGTTGCTCTTCGCGTTTGCGTTAAGGGGTTCGCGTTCGCGTTGAGGAAAGTTGGGTCCCTGAGTTATTGTACTTCGCGTTCGCGCCTAGAGCATCGCGCTCGCGGAGGGTCTGTGCAGTAGGCATCGCGTTCGCGTGAAGAAAGTCGCATTCGCGTAGGGGTCAGAGGTCCAGAGCTTCGCGTTCGCATGAGGGAAACCGCGTTCACGAAGGGTAAAATTGGTCAGTGGAATTTTTGTGCATCGCGAACGCTAGAAGGCCCTCGCGTTCGCAGAGAAGGAATTGTCAGCTGGGCAGAAGGGTTTTTAAAACATTTTGTTCCGCGAGCCTAATTTATTTTCCACCATTGTTGAGCATTTTGAGAGTTATTTTGGAGAAATTGAAGAGGGTTTCGAAAAAGATTGATTGGAGGTAAGTTCTATGAACTAAAAACGTGATTTCATTGTAGAATTAACTTAGAAATTCATGAAAACTTAGCAAAAAAAGGGGGGGAAGAACTGGGTGTTGGAAATTGAAGATTTTAAATTGGGATTTGATGGGCCATTTGAGCTCGCATTTGAGAGTTCTTGATATGTATAAACTCGTGGCGAGATAAGGAATTCGTTCATGTAAAAATTTCTGAGTTTCGAGAAGTGGGCCCCGGTCTCGGGTTTTGCAAATTTTGGGATTTTTGATGTTTTTCGATTATTTTCGATTGGGTTTTGTTCCCTTAGCCTATTGTGACTTATTCGTTGTGGTTTTGGTCAGATTCGATGCGCGAGGGGCCGATTTGAGAGGCAAGGTCATAGCAAGCTAGAGTTTTGGCAGGTTTGAGGTGAGTAATGATTGTAAATGATGTCCTGAGGGTTTGAAACCCCGGATTGCACAACGTAGTGCTATATTGAGGTGAAACACGCACTTAATGACGAGCGCGAGGTTGTTTACTATTGGGGATTGTGAATTGGTCTGTCCCGATTAATATTTTTACTGCGTATTTAACTAAGACTTGTTTGTTATCATCATGATTTGGGCTTTATGCCGACTACTTGAATCCTTCGTGGACTTTTATCACTGCTTCCTCACTATTTTGACATAATTACTTGAACTCAGTCTAATTGATTACTACTGTTTTACAAACTCAGCCACTTTTACTTGAATTTGAGACTTAAATGATATTTTAATATTGTTTGGCTGAGCAGTACTGCTTTACTGATGCCCGAGGGGCTTGTGATGATTTTTGGACTGAGTGAGGCCGAGGGCCATATGTGAGGATATGCTGAGTGATTGTGAGATACTTTATATGCCATGAGGTGGCTTGAGTGATGGGAGGCCGAGTGCCGAGTGATGATGCCACGAGGTGGCTTGATATAGCGCTTGGGCCTTAAGGGACCCCTACGGAGTCTGCACACCCACGGTGAGCACAGGTACCCATATGATTTGAGAGTGAGCCCGAGGGGCTGATACTATGCTGAGTGACTTATATTGAGCCCGAGGGGCTGATACTATTCTGAGCGATTGATACTGGGCCTGAGGGGCAGATTTCTAATTACTATTTACCTGTCGTTTTACCTGATTTACCTGTTGTTTTTTTAAAAAGGAGATTTCATTTGATTCTTCACGGTTTTACTGCTTTAAGTGATTTACTGCCTGATATAGAATTGCTTTGTGCCTTTATGTGTTTTCATGCTTTCAGTCATTATTTATAATTATTACTTACTGGGTCGGAGTACTCACATTACTCCATGCACCGTGTGTACAGATTCAGGCATAGTAGAGTCCACTCCTGAGCACTGATCCTTCCAGACCAGGCAGAGATTTGGAGTTACGAGGTAGCTATTGACGTCCGCAGCCCCGTGCCTAACCGATCCTTTATCATTTATGTTTTCTTCAGACTATTGTGTCGGACTTCATACTTTGTAGACTCATAGCAGATCCTGAGTATCTTATGACTTGTGACACCCCGGTTTGGGCTATGTCGGGGTGGTTTCCCTTGTTATTGTCGCTATTTCCGAATTGTGGCTATCTTAAACATGTTTTAGAATTGCATATGTTAATTAATTATTTTAAAAGAGGTATTTGCGTTGTTCTGGCTGGCCTTGTCTTCACGAGAGGCGCCATCACGGCCGGGTTCGGGAATTGGGTTGTGACACTTTGATGTTGGTTAATACGGATTTGAAAGTGTGGATAAATTTGTTAATTTAACATTTATGTCTTGATGAAATATGTCCATGTTGCTGTGTGATTGTCATCAAAAGTTTATATTTCGGTTATGCCCTTAAGAGTGCTACTATTCTGAATAGCTGAAAACAATTATTTCCTACATTTCTACAAGAGTATGGCTGAAAATTCATAAATTAATTTGAAACTATGACCTTCTGCATAATTTAATTCTAATATACTGTTAAGAATCAAGTTCCACTCTCCAATCCTTCTTATCCTTGCGTGATTAAACTCTTAAGTTATTTTGCTAATTCTTTATTTTTCCCTTTCTTTGCATGTGTACTTTGGAGAAAATGGAGTCTTAATTCGAGACGCTCGCACTGGAGTCTCGTAGAGACTCAACGCTACCAGCACCACATGGAATCATTGCAATATCATCTTCCTTAGAGCACCGGATAACAAAAAAACAAGCGAAATACTTGGGGGCGCCTATGGCGTCTTGTCTTTCCTTTCCTTATCATTCATGCTATTAGACTTGGCTTGTGTAATTTTAGTTTGTCTCTATTTTTTTGAGATTATATGTCAAATTTCATACTCGCATAGTGTGTTTAGCTAGAATCTTTACTTCTTAGTGTAGATTTGGTATCTTAATCTCATAATTTGTGGCCTTCACATATAGGAACTTAGAAACAGATTTTAAAAAAAAAAATAATTCTTCCAAAAACTTTGATCAAACCTTTTCTAATGCCATTGATTTAGACTACAATAAACCCAAAATGTTTAATTCCAGCTAAATATTTTTCTAAAGAATATATGTTAAAATTGTCATTTCCTTTAACAATGTCTAACGTAGGAAATTTTCTTTCCAAAGCTTTTTTTAGAATATCTTAAATTATTGGTTTCCTCAAATCAAAAAGTGGTTTCTTAAACCCATCAGTTCCTTAAATGTTATAAATATCTTTTAAGTATAAATAGCTAAGTTGAAAAGAGGTCAGCCAATGCACATCTTTTCTACTTATCACTTGACATAAAATTTAGCCTATTTTTAATTGTATGATAATTTTATATTAATTAACCTAAGTTTTTACCTAGAGTTTTTTAAATTAAGCAGACTATATAAAACATAGTTAACTTTAAGCATTATTTAGTTAAAATTGGTGTCCTAATTCACAATTAACATAATTAGGTGGCGATTCTTTTTACTTAATTAATCTCGGAATTAACGATATATTATACTCTAATTTGACCTGTATTAAAATGGGGTATAACAGCATGGCGACTCTGCTGGGGATTCTAGGTTCTAAACCACAACAAACTTAGGTTAATAATAAAATTAATTTGTGATTGTTATGATGCTTATTTGAATTGCCGTTATATGATAAACTGTATTTTATGAATTGTTCGTATATTATTGTTGCTTTGTATATATTGTCATTCCCATTTCACTTCCTCCACTTCTAAAAAATTCACACAAAGCACAAACCTAGCGGTTACGCAATTTGCGGCCGTGAACTACTAAAAACACCTTTTAGGGAAAGGTTCGTGGGTAAGTCGATCAACGGTGCAGTCGACAGTCATGTGTTTTCCACTCTCAAGTTGTCCACTTGGGAGCAGACCAGTCGAGAAAACCCACTCTTAGTCGACCTAGGATAGAGCTAAATCAAAACCCTTTTTAAGAGCATGCATCATTTTAACCTTAGGTGACCTAATACCCGAGGTGTGTTAAATCCATTAGTTAACCTTACCTAAATGTCCAAGTGGGTTTTCAACCCCAAGTGACACTAATCATATGTATATATGCATTATTTGAAGGGTGAACATGCCAATTATGTGGATCATTTGCTCTATATTATATTAAATCCTAGGTAAATGAGCATGACTTACTTTCTATGATATGTATAAAAAATTTCAAATGACATAATGAGGCGAAACAACGGAAAGTTTAGATATGATAAAATATATTTTGTTATATTTTCTATTAATCTTTTGATGAAAATATACTTCCTTTTGAACAAAACAGAAGAAGTTTAAGCAGTTATACTTTCTTATTTATTATTTTTTTAAAAAATAGAAATATTTAATTAATTTACATCAATGGGATGATACATAATGGTATATTTATCTTTCAAATACACGTTAGGCCTACCTCTGGCACAAAGAGGTCCCTACATATTAGGACGCGCAATTATTTGTTATACTTTGAAATTTGTAACATGCTTGCTTGCTTACTTGCTTACTTGACTTTATTATTTTTACTAACATCATTTGTTGTTTTTCATAAGGAAAAAAATAGACTATCCAACCTTCTAATATTATTATATATACTTTATTTGTTTTTGTTACTTATTTTTATCATCTTTTCGAATTAATAATAATAATAATCACCAATTGTTTTGCGCTTAGCTCTCTTTAACGATTCTAGAGCACCGTTTAGGTATTTTCTTAGGCCTAGATTTCTCTTAGGTCAATTCCAATTCTTAGTGTCCAATTAAGATATCATTTTATTCTTTGAGCATGATTCTTATTTACAAAATAGGATATTTTACCCTTTACTTCTTATCAAATAAGCTCAATTTATCATCGTTCTTAGATATTGAAATTCCTCGATTTTTGTGCCTCCACTAGCGTTAAGGATTTACTTTAACCAACAAGATGTATAGTAAAATTTTATTAAAATTGGCATAATATTTTATAATTAGGTAATATATTTTTCCCATCTAATTTTGTGAGTTAAGGTTATTCGCGCTCTTTTCTTAAAAATATAGTTATATTTTTTTCAAATATTGCCACTAGTGCCTCACATAATTTTATATCTTCAATTCCTACACAGGCCTTCTATCTCCAATAATATAGAATATAAATAGGTTTCATAAAATATATTTAGTATTTTACCTATGTCTTAGAATATTCATCTTCGTGCCAATTCTTATTTACAAGTTGGTAGATGTCCAAACTTGCACAATCTACCAAGCAATAGAAGGCCACTATTTGGTCAATTTGCATGTCAAATAATTTCCAATATTTTTACCTATTCAATTCAATTGTCTGCATCGTCTTTTGGGTCATCGAGATTAATATTTACGCACCCGTTAATTCTAAGTTTTGGCACATGAGTCGAGGTACTATCCCATAAGTCTCAAAGCGGTTGATACCGTATTCCAGGCCTCGACAACTTTACGATTTGCCAAAGCTAAAAAAAATATATATAGATTTTAGATTTTTTTCATTGACTACCATATCCTTATCAATTATTTTGATCCCAAGCTTGTCTATATCAAAATATCAATAAATTATTTTCTAATATCAAAATCACACATTGTTGGCCTCTCTTAAACATTGTAATATTACAAGACCCGATCTCGTCGGTTTCTTAGGCACGCATCCTCAAATATTCTACCTTAGCCTTAATATTCATCTACTCCATAGTGACTATATATACCTTTTTCCAAAGAGGTTGACTTGAGTTGAACATAAAAGAAAATGCAAGTTCAAGGGCAATATGGCCAACCAAATCACAACAATTGACCTAGATGCGGATGAGTTTGAATGCAAGAAATCTGAGTCATATCAAGATAAGATTGTTAAACTTAAATCAAAGGTGGCACAAATGGAGCATAAAATTGATGGCATTAAGAAAATGCTAGCCGATCATAAGAACTCATCCAATGAAGAAAGTTACCCTTATTTCGCATGGTTGCACCTCCACTTATGAGTAAAATGCCAATTTTTTTTAAATATGCACTATTTCTTTCTAGAAATCGAATTCTAAGTTGCCAAAATATGTATGAAGAAGAAACATGATTAACAAGGACCCTATCACACAGTTTGAATGATTATTATTCCCCACCACCTTCCCTTAATTAGCCTATGTAAGGCTCAGTCTCATTATAGCAAATAAAATGGGGCACATTTTTAGCACGCATGTTGAGTATGCTCGAAAGGGACATCATGCCATGGAGTAATAATAAAAAACTTCCTAAAAATCAGGGCAATTTTTTAAATAAAATTCCAGAGTCATGCAAGAAAAAGGACTTGTGCTAGACCTAAAGCTTTGATGTTCGACATGAGTCACCTTTCACAAAATCTTTAATTCAATTTGCTTCCTTGTCAACAAGCCTCCAGCGTTAGAGCCCTCTAGATAACAAGTTATTCTCGTCCATCCCTTTTGCAATTTAGGCCATAGTTTCTAGTTTAGGGCTCCTTCTTAACTATACCATGGATTAATCTATCTAATCATATATTTTATTATTTTGGTGCATTTATTTTGTTGTGACGAATATGCTGACACTTTATTTTGTAAAAGTTTTATTTTTCCTTTAAAGGTTGCCTCGCATTGAACACTGTTTTGGTTGCAAATCTGTATAAAGGACGGGCTATAATGGCATACCGTTTTGAAGAATTCAGCACTAGAAAGAGAATATTGCAAGCACAGACTGATGGTACCAAGGCAAATGTGGTACAAAGAAATGTGTTGGTTAATCTCGGAAACACTTTCGACCTACTTCCAAATATAGCCTCTACTTCCAGCTCAAATCAATACATTTGTTTAACTATATCTTCTTGCCCAAATCCTACTTATGAAATCTCTCCACAAGTGCCAACAACCTACAATCCCAATCAAGTCATGATAATGCCTAATACCCAACTTCTCATAATCATAACTCCATTTGAGGAAAGCAAGCAAAACCAACTAGCAGTATGCCCTCATAAGATACGTGAAAAAAAATCCAGCAAATTTGTCGTAAATATTTGGTTAAAGAACTCCATGATTTAAAGAAAGTCATTGGAGAAGAATTGCAATCAAGAAATTACCAAAGTCTGCGATATGAAGACTTATGCCTGCAACTAGATGTAGAACTCTTACCAGGGTACCAGGTGCCAAAGTTTAATACTTTCAACGGAAAGAGAAATCCCGTTGCTCATTTGAAAGTATATTGTAGCAGGTTAATTGGCATAGGACACAACGAGTCCATTCGGATAAAACTATTTATTCAAAACTTATCAGGACTTGCACTTGTTTGGTACACAAAACAAGATTTTAACAAAATGGCACATGTGGGATGATATGGCTCACGATTTTGTAAAGCAATATGAGTTCAACCTTGGAGCTGATCCAAACATGCATAGCCTGCACAAAATAGAAAAAATGCCACATGAATCTTTTCAGGATTATGCAATCCGGTGGAGAGTTGAAGCTTCGAAGGTACACCCTCCGCTATCTGAGAAAGAGTTGATCTCAATCTTCATTGATATTCAAAATGGCATATATTATGAAAAGCTGTCTACTGCGAACGTGCGTAATTTCTCAAACTTGATTAGAGTCGGGGCCTTCCTAGAAAGCAGCATCAAAGAAGGAAAGGTTAACATTCAAACTATGAATCATGTTCTACAACTAGAGATGCCAGAAAACTAGAAAGGTAAAGAGAAGGAAAATGCTTCAGTTGCCATGACTATACATCAACCACAATGCCATCATGATCACTAGCTCTTGCAAAATCATGACATCTCTAATGCCTGAAACATGCATCTCCAGCCTCCTCACTAACAAAGCATTCACCATCAACATCATCAAGCACAAGCCATTTCTCACCGGTCAAAGAAAAGAAAGCCCCTCATCACACCTTTGACTGAATCAATCTCTAGCATATTCGCTCGATTGAATGCCTCGGGAATTATGAAACCAAGAAAAGGAAGAATTTTCGACCCTTCGCATCCATTTTTTGCACCCTTCCAAGTATTGTTCTTATCATTCAAATGCTCAAGGTCATGGCACAGAAGAATGCCTAGCATTAAAGCATAAGATTCAGAATATGATTGATGCTAACAAATTGCAAGTGCACCTGCCAGTTGGAACAAACATCTTAAATACAATTAGCAGCAACACCAATAATACACCAAGCGTGGTTGGGCATCCGAAGAAGAAACATCGTTTGAACGAAGGGCAAGACTAGTTTTCCCTATCTTGTTGGCATTATCATTTTGCTGCTATCACTCTATGAGTTACTTTGTTTTGTAACCATGCCTTATTTTTGTAAATGAACTACATTCAAACCTGATTCCCGTTTAAGAGGGGATACGTAGACAGCCTTATGGGTTCGATCTCATCATAATAAAAATCCTATTTAGCCCAAAAGCCAAAATCGGGGCAGATTTTACATAAGGATCCTCATCATTCGGCAAAGCATAAAATGAAATCTCGAGCTACATATTTATTACAAGCACAATAGAAAATTCCAAAATGCCATAGCAACAAGTTGTAGATTCAAAACCAAAACTTTGACGTTCATTGCAAGGCAACCACTTTATTTTATACTAACAAATTTTTCTTTGAGAAATGCAGGTGCATATTTTAGCTATTCTCGAACATTACATGCTATTGCAAATCTTAACATCAATTAAAATTTGCAAAGTTTATGCAAAGCAAATGATGAAGCCAAGCAAGTGCAAATCAAACTTTTAAACCTATAATTTTTCTTTGAGTGCAGGAATTTATTAATAGCAAAACTTAAGTATGAAGATCCAACAACTGTTAGCATTGCACCAGGAATTTCTTTACTACAAAGGCATTGCATCAAGTGCTCTGGACCGCACCATTCGCTATTGCAAAAATATCACACCAAGCTCTCTGCATTGTACCATCAATATGTGCTACTTCGAAGAAATTATACCGAGCTCTTTACACCGCATTACGAATTTCAAGACTACAAATCAAGCATCGCACCAAGCTTCTGCACTGCACCGATATTTGAAATTGCAAATCAAGAGCCATGCATCTAGGTTCGTCCACCTAATAATAGGACAAAAAGGTCGTCCACCTGATAATAGGACATAAGGTAGTCCGCCTAATTAATTAGGACATGAGGTTGTCCGCCTGATAATAGGACATAAGGTTGTCTGCCTAATTAATAGGACATGAGGTCATCCGCCTAATTAATAAGACATGAGGTCGTCCGCCCGATTAATAGAACATAAGGTAGTCCGCCTGATTAATAGGACATAAGGTAGTCCGCCAAATTAATAGGACATGAGGTCGTCCGCTTGATTAATAGGACATGAGGTTGTCCGCCTGATAATAAGACATAAGGTAGTCCGCCTAATTAATAGGACATGAGGTCGTTCGCCTGATTAACATGACATGAGGTTGTCCGCCTAATAATAGGACATAAGGTAGTCCGCCTAATTAATAGGATATGAGGCCATCCGCCTGATTAATAGGACATGAGGTCGTCTGCCTGATAATAGGACATACGGTAGTCTACCTGATTAATAGGATATTAGGTTGTCCGCCTGATTAATTGGACACCAGGTTGTCCACCTGATAATAGGATATTAAGGTTGTCCGCCTGAACAACATGACGCTTTAGCACATATTCACATGCTTTTCATTAATTTATTTCGACCTAGATGGTCATGTTTTTAATGTTATTACTGAGAGACATCATTACATAAGTCATTGCAAAGCACAATTATAAACCACATGTTATAGTTAAAAATCATTATTTGCATAAAGCTATATTTTTATATTTTCATAGGATTATTTTACAGCATATTGCATTTCAATATCTACTCTACTGACGAATTTGTCTTGCAGGAAATATAGTGCAACATGGAGATCAAGCCGAGCTATCGTAAATTATAAATCTCATAGTTTTCTTTGAGTGAAGGAATTTACTAATAATAAACTTCATCATGCCAATTTTCAAATTATTGGCACCACTCCTTGTAAAGGCACTACATCAAGCTCTCTGCACCAAGGATATTCGTACACCAAGATCTTTGCATCGCTCCCTAAATATTGCTATTATAACAGCATGGCGACTCATTAATTACTAATACAAAATGGGTACCATAACAAGATCTCTGCACCGTATCAAGCTATTCGCACTACATTAATTTTTGTAATTACAAATCAATCACCATATATTGGGTCTATCCGCCCTCAAACAGGATATTTTGGGTTCATCTGTCCTCAAATAGGATATATCGGGTCTATCCGCCCTCAAATAGGATATATCGGGTCTATCCACCCTCGAATAGGATATATCAGGTCTATCCGCCCTCAAACAGGATATATCGGGTCCATCCGCCCTCAAACAGGATATATGTAACGACCCGACCGGTCGTTTTGAGCTTTTGCACTTTGATCGCCAGTTTTTGAGCATGACATTCCCCGTGTAATGCATTATGACTGATGTAGATCGTTGGTTTTAGTTTTCAGGAAAATTGGAATGAATTTGAAATAACAATCTCAGTTGAAAGCTTTGAATTTGAAAGGTTTGACCAAGATTTGACTTGATTGTATATGATCTTGGATCGGAATTGTTAAGATCTAGTTAGCTCTGTTAGGTGATTTGGGACTCAGGAACATGATCAGAATGCATTTTGGAAGTCCGTGGAAGGTTTGGGATTTTGGCATTTTGATTATAAGCATGTAATGATCCAAAGGTCCATTTTTAGTTCTAGAGATCGAAATTTGATTTTGAGACTTCTGAAATTTTGATAATGAATTATAGGAGTGATCTGGAAAGTTTGGTCTAATTTCATCAAGTCGCGATTAGGTTTTTGACGCGAATTATGAGTTAATTATTTAACGAGCGAAATGGATATCGCACTGAGCAAACGAGCTCCGAATTGAGTTTCGATTGTAGGACTATGTTTGTATCATTATTTGTTACTCATAAGAACAAGAATCATCGAATTCCGAGTTTGTATGGTGGAGTTAGAGCTTTTTTAGTAAAAATAAATATTTCTGGTGCAGCAGGATCTGGCGCGCACCTTTAGCGACCAGATTTGTCATTGTTAGCGACGGAAATGGGTCTTTTAGCGACCAAAACAGGTTTATTAAAGTTGTTGCGTTTTTAGCTCATTTTGACCTTTTTTGGTGAAATAACACGGCTTGTGGCGATTTTGATCAAGAAATCACGGGAAATCTTGAGGTAAGTCACTTGTGATCATTTCTACTCCATAATATTGAATTATCATCGAATAATCGGACTAGATTACATGTTTTTGATGTGTAAATAGGGAATTTGGTGTTGTGATGTTGTTTTGAGCGTTCCGAAGGTTGGAACAAGTTTGAATGATGTTATGGAACAACATATTTGGTTGCGGTCCCAGTGGCCTCAGGTGAGTTTTGGATGATTAAACGGACTATTTCATCTTTGGAAAAATTGCAGATTTTTTTTAGCTTCAGCTGTGCACCAGAAATTAGGGGTCCAGTTTGAAAGCTCATATCTTGCAATCTTTAAGGAATCAGAAAAATTGCAAAACACGAAAGTTGTATCCCTTACATTCTTGTTTCCAGAAAGTTAAACCATTCATGATTTGGATATTCTCGCAGAAAGGTATGATGAATCGAAAGTGGCTGGTGGAGCAATTTTGACAGAATTTTCTGATGCAATTTAGAAGCTCGTATCTTGGAATATATAAAGAGTTATATGGTGTACAACCTATCAAATAAAAGATCTTCGAGTCTAGTTTCTAAATCTTAAAACCATTTATTATTTGGATATTTTCTCAAGGAGTTATGGGCGTTTTAGCAGAAGGTGTCATGTTAAGAGGATGTACAACCTGCACAGTGCAAGGTACAACTCGATGAAGCCTGGGCAGATTGTTTTAAACACGAGTTTTAGCTCATTTCTTTCATTCCTTTCATTTGGCTTGGACAATTTTGGAGAGCTCAAGGAGAGATTTGCACCAACCAACACTAGGTAATTGATTTCTTCCTATTTTTGAGTAAATATGTGATCTTACATGGATTTAGACATGAAAATCAGTAGAAAAAGGTGGAGTTAGGGCTTGAGATTATGACACATTCTAGGGATGATTTGAGGGGGCCAACGAACTCCGATTTTTGAGTTCTTTACATGTACGGACTCATGAGATGATGAAGAACATTTTGGTATAAAGTTTGTCCGGTTTTGAGAAGCGGGCCCGAGGCTTGAGTTTTGGTAATTTCTGGATTTGTGCCCGTTATTGATTGTTTTCGCTTGGGCTTTGTTCCCTTAGAATATTGTGATGTATTCGTTATGGTTTTGGATATATTCGACGCGCGTGGAGGCCAATTTGAGGGGCAAAGGCATCGGGAGCTAGAGATTTCACCGGTTCGAGGTGAGTAATGATTGTAAATGATATTCTGAGGCTTTGACACACTGGATTGCATATCGTAATGCTATATTGAGGTGAGACACGCGCTTGATGATGAGCGTGGGGTCGTTTACTACTGGGGACTGTGACTTGGTCCGTCCCGATTGATGCTTTTACTGTGTATTTGATTGAAGCTTATTTGTTATCATCATAATTTGGACTGGTTGCCATATTTGGGCTTAGTGCCAACTATTTGAACCCTCCAAGGATTTTTATCACTGTTTCCTTACTGTTTTGACTTACTACTTGAACTCAGTCGTACCGTTTTCCACTATTTTACAACTCAGCCACTTCTATTCGATTTTAAAACTAAAATTATATATTAAATGATGTTTTGGGCTGAGAACTACCGTTTTACAAATTCCTGAAGGGCTTACGTGGTTTATGGACTGAGTATGGCTGAGGGCCAGTTGTGAGGATACTATGGGATCGGGCTGTGCGCCACAGCAGTGTTATAATGATACTGATACGAGGCCGATGGCCTAGATTTGATGCCACGAGATGGTTGATATTGAGCTTGGGCCGTAAGGGGCCCCTCCCGGAGTCTGCACACCCCCAGTGAGCGTCGTCGATGATAAATGGATCGGGTTGCACACCGCAGCGATATATGGATCGGGCTACACGCCGCAGCGGTACTAGTACTTTTCTATGTGTTCGCATTATTTTATTTGCCTTCCATTATCTGTTGTCTGTGCTACTTCATGCAATATACAAATGATTGCCTGGCATTATCTGATGACTAAGTGTTGTACTGAGGGGCGGATTTCTGTGCTTATCTACACTATTTGCTTGCATTCATTTGCATGACCGCTGAAAAATTCATTTTCAAAAGAGGTTTAAACTGAGCTAAGATGTTTCTCTAAAGATTTCATAGTCTCACCGATTTCCTCAAAAGGGTATTGCACTGCTCTATACAGCATGATGATTTGTTATGCGTGATTTCTTACTGCTCAGTTCTTATTTACCTTTATTACTCACTGAATTGGAGTACTCACTTTACTCTCTGCACCTCGTGTGCAGATGTAAGTATTTATCCACCTGTTAGCAGGTTTTGGCTGATCAGAGGCAGAATTATAGGAGTTAGCGAGGTGACTGCCAGCGTTCACAGCACCATTTTTCTCTCTTTTGTTCATTATTCCGGTTTTGTATATTTTAGACCTTGTAGTGGGATTTACACTCTAATAGATGCTCGTGACTTGTGACACCCCGATTAGGGCTGTGTTGGGTTGTAATTCGGCTAATTAATATTATGAAATCATATTTAAACTGCTTATGAACTGTCTAATTTCTTAAAAGAGGTGTTCTAAAATGGTCTGGCTGGCCTTGTCTTCACGAGAGGCGCCATCACGACCGGAGCGGGGTTTGGGTCATGATAATATATCGGATTTATCCACTCTTAAATAGGATATATCGGGTCTATCCGCCCTCAAATTGGATATATCCGGTCAATCCGCCCTCAAATAGGATATTAACGTTAATCATTCCTCAAAAGGACATCAATTTATTCGACCCGAGCGGTCCCGCTTGCATAAGCATTGCCAAAACATATCTTTCATAAATCATTTCTAAATGCATTTACTTTCATTAGCTAAATTTTCATATGACATTGCGATCATGAAATATATCACCATAACATTATATTTTATATGTTTGATAAATTCGCATTTCTTATGAATTGACGTCTGAATATTATTTTTATAAGATAACTTTAATGGCATATTGCATCTTATTTCCTAACGTATGTTTTTAGCATTGTTAAGCTTCGCAGGAAATATAGCACAACGTGGAACTATATCTTAGCAGTGAACTGGGGCAGTTTATTGGGGAGGAATACCAAACTCTCCAGCAAAGGTCAAGGATCTACTTCGAACTCCGCCCGGCTCGACTCTCAAAATTTATAATCAAAATCTTTATTTCAAATATCTTTTTTTGAATCATGGTACCCAGTGTCTTTATTCAACACTGGGGCAGCATTTTAAGATTTACATCAATAGTTGAGTCCTTTTCCAGGGTACCATAAGTCTTAAACTACATATGGCCTGATTCTCGTAAAACCCGAGTTATGTAGGCAACTCGAAACCAGAGTTCAGCCGCAATTGTTTTTTTTACGTCCCCTTTGTCCTATTCCAACATGTCGGTCGAGACAAAATTGGCTACTAAGTCAATATTTTTTTCCCGAAAACTCTTTCATCGTCTCCGGTCAAAGAGGGGCAACTGTTGACATCCAATTTTGTCCCTCTTTTCTTTCAAATTGTTTACTTAAGCTTCTAATATCACTAATAATGTAAGAAGAGTTATTTTATCATTTTTAGCACAAACTAGACCTAATTATTATTATTATTTACTCAATATTACTATTACTAATATTATTAATGTTACTACTATTACTACTATTATGGTTATTATTATTATTATTATTATTATTATTATTATTATTATTATTATTATTATTATTATTATTATTATTATTATTAATTCTATTCCTATCATCTTTTATCATTCATACCTTAATCGTATTTATTGTTACATTTCACAAAAAAGCATTTTTATTTCTTTTATATCACTAGCGAAAATATTTTTTGCAATAACTTTTAAATATTATGAAATTATATTTTATAAATGTTGTAGTATATTACGATTAATATTTTATTTAAACATTAGTAATCGTGATTCGGTATAATAAATAAGTTACTTACTTTTTTTTTAAATATTATTGTTGACTATTAGAAATCCAAAGAGTTTAGAAGGAAGAAAAGAAATTTGGGCTAGTTAGTAGCTCAATATTTTCTACTATGGGCCCAAATCACTCCAAATGGCCCACCAATTTTAACCAATCTGCTGAATGATCAAGTGACCAACTTTTTGTTTCTAGATTATTCTTTTTGTAGCAATAATTACTTTTGTAACCCTCATTGAATGCAGCCAAAAGAATAGCCCTCTTCCTCTTCACATGTAAAGCTATCCCTTTCCTCACAGAAATTTTTTGACTTTCCTAATCATATTGTCTTCTTTTTAATTAACATAATCTTGCCTACTTTGAATTTCTATGGCAGATATTATATCACACAATTTGGTGAAGCTTCGGTAGAACGGTAGCACTACCATTTCAATTTTTTTCTGAAATTCGAAATCACCAAAATATCTCTCTTTTGGATTTAAATATTCCATTTAATTGTTAATGAATTTTATCCTCAAATCCAACTCCTCTTATCCCACCCCTCTCTCTTCGTATCTGTTACAGTTCACATGGCTTCCCTGCCATCTTTCCTCTTCCTAGCATAATGGCACAACAGCTATCACAAAATCAGGAAAAGGTCTCACTATTTCTGGGAAGAATCCAAGGTAAATCTCTTTTGAATCCTGCCTCTCTGATTCTTCCTCTTTTCTTTTGCCTTTATCAACATTCAAATTTCAAAAGGGTTAGAGGTAAAATCCCACCCAAAGAGCCCTAAGTTTTTTCTATAAATACTTGCAATAGGAAAATATTGTGGAGGACTTCTGGGATGCTATCTTCTCCTCACTACAATTTACTCTTTCCTATTAGCTATCTCCTTAAGTAAAAGTTTTAACTTCAACACCTATACTGTTTCTATTTGGTATTTACATAGCAGCAATTTTGGTAATCCTTTATTTATTTTAGTTGAGGCTGCTTTTGTCCGAAAGGAAAGAGTAAGGTCGATATCTAAGTTCGATAGCACATCTAAGACCCGCCTCAGTTCGCTGCCCTGCAAAAATTATGTATCTTCCCCTCTCACTCTCATTTTGATATTGATTAGGGCACATTTGATGCCTGATTTGTGTTTGCTGCGAGGACAGTTAGTTTCTATTAAGCTTTTATATTTGGTTCAATAAAAATAGCTCTAATAAATGTTTGCTTAAGGGAATGATATATGACTGAAGTTGTTAGCAATAATTCTTTAAGGAGATCATGTTCTGGTATGTAGTGTTAGAAGCATGCTTGATTGATATTTGATGAAATGCTCACATGAAAATACTTATCTCCTTTTGAATACTTTTCTATTAGATGCCATAATTTTAAGAAGGATTTTTTCTGTGAGCTAGTCGCCTTGCAAAAGATTAATTTGCTATTGTGATTTAGCACATTTTCGTCTAAACATCGTGCTTAGGATTTCAAACAACTTGTTTAAGAATAGGTTATTTAAATGCATATTTTTAAATAAAGATTTGATTTACTTTATATCTTTCACACCTTAAATAGCATGTCAATATGAGGTTTATTTTAATTTCATTATTTAAATGTCATGACCCAAACTCTGCTTCGGTCGTGATGGCATCTCTCGTGAAGACAAGGCCAGCCAAACCATTTCAGAACACCTTTTTAAGCAGTTAAATAGTTCATAAGCAGTTTAAATATAATTTCATGATATTAATTAGCGGAAATACAACCCAACACAGCCCTAATCAGGGTGTCACAACTCACAAGCATCTATTAGAGTATAAATCCAACTACAAGGCCTAAAATATAAAAAATCAAAATAATGAACAGAAGAGAGAAAAATGGTGTTGTAGATGCTGGCAGTAACCTCGCTAACTTTTATAACTCTACCTCTGATCAGCCAAAACCCGCTAACGAGTGGATAAATACCTACATCTAAATACGAGGTGCAGGAAGTAAAGTGAATACTCCAACTCAATAAGTAATAAAGGTAAATAACAAGTGAGCAGTAAGAAATGACGTATAGCAAATTATCATGTTGTATAGAGCAGTGCAAAACCCTTTTAAGAAAACAGTGAAACTGTGAAATATTTAGAGAAACATCTTAGCTCAGTTTATACCTCTTTTGAAAATGACTTTTCCAATGGTCACACAAATGAATGCAAACAAATAGTGCAGATAAGCACAGAAATCCTCCCCTCGGCACAACACTCAGTCATCAGACAATGCCAGGCAACCAGGTAGATATTTCGTGAAGTAGCAAAGACAACAGATAATGGCAGACAAATGAAATAATGCGAACACATAGAAAAGTACTAGTACAGCTGCGGCGTGTAGCCCGATCCATATATTGCTGCGGTGTGCAACCCGATCCATTTATCATCGACGACGCTCACTGGGGGTGTGCAGACTTCGGGAGGGGCCCCTTACGGCCCAAGCTCAATATCAACCATCTCGTGGCATCAAATCTAGGCCATCGGCCTCGTATCAGTATCATTATAACACTGCTGTGGCGCACAGCCCGATCCCATAGTATCCTCACAACTGGCCCTCAGCCATACTCAGTCCATAAACCACGTAAGCCCTTCAGGAATTTGTAAAACGGTAGTTCTCAGCCCAAAACATCATTTAATATATAATTTTAGTTTTAAAATCNATCCTCACAACACAGGCCCTCGGCTTCACTCAATCAGAAAAACTCTCATGCCACTCGGGCAACAGTAAAACATGATGCTTAGCCCAAAATATCATTTAAAGTATCAAAACGGAGTAAATATGGTTGAGTTGTAAAACAGTGGGAAACAACGTGACTGAGTTCAAGTAATAAGTCAAAACAGTGAGAAAATAGTGATAAAATCCCCGGAGGGTTCAAATAACTGGCATGAAGCCCAAATATGACAAATCAGTCCAAATTATGATGATAACAGATACGTTTCAATCAAATACGCGGTAAAATCATCAATCAGGACGGACCAAGTGTCACGACCCCAATCCCGGTCGTGATGGCGCCCAACACAATTGCTAGGCAAGCCCGACCAATTACACTCTCAACCCAAGCATGAAACTCAAAAACCAATTATTTAAAAATCATTAGCAATAATGAAACTAAAAGATTAAGCTAAATATCATGATAACATGGAATATACTCCCAAAGACCTGGGGGTTATGAGTCTAGAGCCTCTAACGGGTATAGTATAATAAGACTGTAATGATACATAGTCTGAAATACGTGGAAAATTAAATAACAGGGGATAAGGGAGGAGTCGGGTCCTATGGACGTCAGGCAGCTACCTCGACAACTCCGAACGAAACTCTGAAGTCAGCAGAAAACTCAGCTAGCTCCTGAAGTACCTGAATCTGCACATATGGTGCAGGGATTAAAGTGAGTACTTCCAACTCAGTGGTAATAGACATATATAATGACTGAAAGTAACAAAACCCGAAATACAACAATGCAAAGCTATAACCAATACTCCTACACATTTAACAGTGTAATAACAACAATCAATGACAGATAACACAGGAAGGTATAGATGTATGAATGCAATGCAATGCACATGAACGTTGCGGCGTACAGCCCGATCCATTCGGTACCCGCGCTCACTGTGGGGGTTCAGACTCCGGAGGGGCTCCTACAGCCCAATATCATCGTAGCATTTGCTGTGGCGTGCAGCCCGGTCACAATCAGTCCAAATATATATATATGCGAGCAAGCCACACGGGCACAATCAATTACCATTTTCGATTTCCATTTAACAGGTATTATAGTTTATGTGATTAAAACCTTAGAAGATTGCTAATCATTTATAGACAGTATTTAACTCAGGACTGATAACATGAAAACATGCTCAATTTCATGGCAACAGTGAAATAATCCCTACGAGATCCAAATAACCAGCATATAGCCCGAATATATCTATAACCATCCAAGTAGGAGGTTTACCAGCTAACGCTCTATCCAATAACACATTACGACATCATTCGGTCGGACTAAGCCATAGTCCCCAATCACAATCGACCCCGCACTCACCGTAGAGTACGTGTCTCGCCTCAATATAGCGTCACAGTGTGATATACCGGGGTTTCAAACCCTCAGGTCATCATCTACATCTATTACTCACCTCAAGCCGGCCACAAAACTAATCCGCCTTGCCTTTTCCTCTCGAATCCGCCTCCTTGCATATCGAATCTAGTCAAAATCACAACGAATACATTACAATAGGCTAATGGAACATAACCCAATTGAAAAGTTGGCAAAACCCGAGCCCCGGGCCCACTTCTCGAAAAATTTCAAAATTTACATCACTGGATTCCTCGTCTCGCCACGAGTCTATACATATCAAATTTATCAAAATCGGAGTCCATTTGGCCCCTCAAATTGTCAATTTAATCTCTCTTAGGCTTCAAGTCCTAACCTCCATTTTTGCCCTTTGATTCCTTAAATTTTCAGTGTTTAATCCTTGTTTTCATACCATAACAACACTATTCGAGGCTACAAATTCATACCTGATGGAATCTCCTTCAAATCCTCTCCAAATCGCCCAAAATCGCCTCTCCCCGAAGTCCAAAAATGTTTTTCTAACTTCTGAAATTTCGATAACACTGTTTCATTAAACCCTCAGCATTTTTCGCTTCTGCGGTCCCGATACCGCTTACGCGGGACCGCTTCTACGGCCATTCGACCTCTTATGCGGTTCTCATTAAACTCCCCAGAAATCACTTATGCGATCAGGCATCCGCTTCTGCGGTTCCCCATCTTC
>MU712265.1:1076-25283 GCA_026770625.1 Nicotiana glauca
AAATTCAAAATTTTACAAGTTCTAAAGTTATGAGTTCGGAGATTTATGTGTTTCGAAGTTTACGAGTTTAGAAATTATAAAGTTTACGGGTTCGACATTTTGCGGTTTCAAAATTTTGCGGTTCAGAAGTTTATGAAATTTGTCGCTTTGGAAGGTTGTTAGTTCGAAAGTTTTTGGCTTCATGTTTATTGTATCAAAATTGTTTATGAATACTCTTATAAAAAATATTTTCCTTGATTTGCGTACCAAACACCAGAAAATGAATAAGAGCCCGCTTGGACATATATTTTTTTTGCTATTTTTTTTTAAAAATAATATTTGGACATACAATTCTTATCATTTTTTCCTTTTTCACTTGAAAATCTATTTTCAAATTTTTAGATTTACAAATTTATCCCATATTTTTAAACAATAGCATTTTGATTGTTTATGATATATCTTTTGGTAATTTTTTGGGTTGCTACATCTTTTTCTTGTAACATCTGCATAGGGGTGTTCATGGACCGGGTTGGTTCGATTTTTATCAAAATCAAACCAAACCAATTATATCGGTTTGGATTGGTTCGATTTTGTCGGATTTTTCGGGTTTTCGGGTTTTTTTGTTACATGAATATTATTTCAATCTTACGTTATTAAAATTATAGATAAAGCTTTGATAAGTGAATATATGTTTAGTAAATATAGAAAAAATTGACAAGCATATGATCTATTAAATATTCTAATGAGAGAAATTTTTTAGTAACACATGATATTTATTTTCTTAGTCGTCTAATAATAATTTTTTGTTAAATTACGCTTTCAAGGTTAATACATGAGAGGATCCCAAATATTTCTACATTTTCTAAAGAAAATTACTACAAAGTCTTAAAAATATAAATAAAATTTATATATTTATATGTCAGTTTGGTTCGGATTTTTTTTACTCAATACCAAACCAAGTCAAACCAAACCTAGTCGGATTTTTTAATCGGTTTGGTTTGATTTTTCGGTTTGGTGTGGTTTTCTGGTTCGGTTTGAACACCCGCATATTCTTGATGCCTTTGGCTAATAATCTTCACTTTCTTCATAAAAAAAAATATTTTGATTGTTTATTTTAAGTAGGATAATCAAATTGAGGTGATTTTGATATTTTTTACAAGTTGTGGGATATTAATCATGTTTTATAGTTTTGAAAAAAAAAAGACATTCAAATATGTTACAAAAATTATAACCAAATACTAACTTCATCTTCAATTCAAATTTCAGTAAAATTCCAAACTTAAATTTTTTTTAAATCATGTCCAAACACCTACTAAAATTACTACTTATTTTCCACGAAAACAAACATTTTCGGGGGAAACATTTTCCTTCGTACCTAATAGTGTTGACTACCAAGGCAAGTGGATAGGTTCTTTTTTCTTTTTGCTACTCTTTTACTCCTTTCACTCGTGCACTTTAATCAGTTTTCTCATTTTCACATTTTCGCTGTCATTATCTAATCTTTTATGTCGAACATTATCGATTATCCGTTTCCATATTTTTGCTTTTGTTCTTTTATTTAAAAAAGAAAAAAAACTTTTGTGCTATATAATGGAGTAACGCTGAACTTTGGCAACACTACACAAATCCAAAATCCATATTCCCTTGAAAGATTCTATTTCTAGTGCATATGGATAATCAAATTTTCTTATTGATTCTTCTCTTTCTAGGTCAATATTACTTGCTTTCTATATCAGCCGCTTCCTCAAACGAGACAGACCAAGATGCTTTACTAACTTTCCAAAATCTTGTTACAAGTCCAAGTCATTTTCTTGCCAAAAACTGGACCAAGAATACTTCCTTTTGCTCTTGGTTTGGTGTTACTTGCAATTCAAAAAGGCAAAGAGTTGTGTCTTTGGCTCTTCCAAATTTGCAACTTCAAGGCACAATATCTCCATCTTTGGCCAATTTGTCATTTCTTAGAGAGCTCAATCTTGTGAACAACAACTTCCAAGGAAATATTCCAACAAGTCTATTTCAACACCAAAGAATTCAAAATATTTCATTGGCTTTTAACAAACTTAGTGGTGAAATATTTCAAGGGCTATGGTATTTACCTGAACTTAGAGTCTTGGATCTTACCAACAATAACCTCACAGGAATCATCCCTCTTTCTATTGGAAATGCTACAAAATTGCAATACTTAAGTTTGTCTAGGAATAGAATAAACGGCAATATTCCAAATGAGATTGGTAATTTGAGTCAACTTGAAATGTTGTCCTTGTCCCGTAATCAAATAACAGGTCCCATTCCTGCAATACTTTTTAATATCTCCTCTCTAATTTCCATACATTTGCGAGCCAATTACCTTTCCGGTCCTTTATTGCTCAGTGTAGGGAATCTTAAATCCAATCTAAAGATTCTTGGTGTACCATACAATCAAATTTCTGGTGACTTTCCTTCCAATATTTGCCAATTCACAGAGCTCAGGGTTTTCACCATAGCTTTCAACAATATAACTGGTGAAATACCCAGAAATATTGGTTGTTTAGCTAAGTTGAAGAAGTTTTTTGTTGGAAATAACGCTCTAAATGGGACTATTCCTACATCATTGGGCAATATTTCCACTCTACAATCTCTTCATTGTCCAAACAATTATGTAGAGGGGCCAATTCCTTTAGAATTAGGGAAGCTATCAAATTTAAAGTTGTTAGATTTTGCCGAAAATTATAATCTTATTGGTGAAATTCCAAAGGGTATATTCAATATATCTTCTTTGGAATTCATTTCTTTAAGTTTAAACAACCTTTCGGGTAGAATTCCCGCCACTACAGGTCTTCATCTTCCGAACCTTAACGGGCTTTACTTGGCGCGCAATCAGCTTGAAGGGGAAATTCCGCCGTTTATAATAAATTCTACCAAGCTTACTGAGTTGGTGTTAGCTGAGAACTTTTTCACTGGAAAAATTCCTACTAATTTGGGAAATCTTCGCGAGCTAGAAGGATTGTTCTTATTAAAGAATCAACTTACCAATGAACCAAGTGAACATGAGTTGTTATTCTTGAATTCTTTGGTGGACTGTAGGAGGTTGCAATATCTATCATTTGGTTACAATTCATTGAACGGAATTCTTCCCAATTCTATTGGGAATCTTTCATCTGCTATTGAATATTTTGAAATAGCAAATGCACGTATCAATGGCGTCATACCAAAAAGTATAGGCAACATGACAGGTCTAACCCTGCTGGACTTTCAGAAAAACAACTTGATGGGAAATATTCCTTTTGAGGTTAGTAAGTTTAAACAAATCCAAGGGCTATATTTACATTACAATAAATTACAAGGACATATTCCAAAGGTAGTATGTCAATTATCTAGTATGGTTCAGTTGATTCTGTATAATAATGAGCTCTCTGGGATGATCCCTGAATGTATAGGAAACCTAAGTATGTTGCAAGAACTTTGGTTGGGATCTAATAATTTTGCCTCAAAGTTACCTTTGAGCCTTTGGCAGTTGACAGGTCTTCTCCATCTAAACATTTCAAGGAATTCTATACAGGGAGAAGTTCCACTTAATATTGGAGAACTAAAGGCTATAATAGGACTAGATTTTTCTAGCAACCACTTTTCAGGCATGATACCTAGCAGAATAGGCGAGCTCGAGAACATGCAGTATCTTTATCTATCAAACAACTCATTCTCGGGTTCAATTCCATCATCCTTTTCCAAGTTGATAAGCATGGAGTTCTTGGATCTGTCATTAAATGCCATTTCAGGTACTATTCCTATGTCATTGGGAAAACTGTCGGGCCTTAAAAGTATCAATGTTTCGTTTAATGATTTAGAAGGTGAAATACCCAATGGTGGTGTGTTTGCAAATTCCACTCCGCTATCTTTCGTAGGCAACAAAGGTCTATGCGGAACGCACATGTTGGAGGTTCCTGCTTGCGCTGTCACTAATCCTAGACGTCATTCGAAGTCTAAGAAGCTTGTGCTAAAAATTGTTACTCCAGTGGTTACTTCATCCTTTCTGATATTCTTCTTGGTCTCTATTTGGATAATGATACAACAAAGGAAGGGAAAGTCAAAAGATGCAGAAAAGGTACCAGAGGTCAGGAATTATCAATTGATTTCTTATCACGAGATTCGACGAGCAACAAATAACTTTGATGTGTCAAATTTAATTGGGGTAGGAGGTTCTGGCTCTGTGTATAAAGGCACATTATCTAGTGGAACTGTGGTGGCAATAAAGGTTTTGGACTTGCAAAATGAGGAAACATGCAAGAGGTTTGATACTGAATGTGAAGTGATCAGAAATGTTAGGCATAGAAATCTTGTCCCGGTGATTACTACTTGTTGTAGTGAATACATAAGAGCCTTTGTTCTGCCATTTATGCCCAATGGAAGTCTTGATAATTGCCTGTACAAAGAAGATCGACATTTGAACCTTGTTCAAAGAGTTACCATAATGCTTGATGTGGCTGTGGCAATTGAATATCTGCATCATGGTTATGACACTCCGATAATTCATTGTGACCTAAAGCCGGCCAATGTTCTTTTGGATAATGATATGGTGGCTCATGTTGGTGATTTTGGCATCTCTAAAATTTTAGCAGGAAACAAGTCCACAGCACATACCGCGACATTGGGCACTCTTGGTTACATTGCGCCAGGTAGTACACTAGTCTCTTATCCTTTCCAAATTTTAGAACTAAATAAACGTATGTCGTTGTTAGTACAAATTATGGTTATACTTCAGACAAGTAATTGTTCTATTCGTTTTCTTTCTTCTAAGAATATGGTTCGGATGGAATAGTGTCCACTAGTGGTGATGTTTACAGTTATGGCATCATGTTGATGGAGGTTTTGGCAAAAAGAAGACCAACTAATGAAGAGATATTCAATGAAAGTCTTGGCATAAGGGAGTGGACGAGACGAGCATTTTCAGGGACTATGATGGAAATTGTGGATGTTAATCTTTTTTTTGAGGAGGATAAGATTAATTCCAAAAGTGAAATTTGCATAGCCTCCATGATAGAATTGGCTTTGGACAGCACAAATGAAAAGCCAGAATCAAGGATAACTATGAAAGATGTAGTCAAGAGGCTAAACAAAATCAAAAACATATTTTTGGAAAGTAGAAGTTAGCATCTCTTAAGGTGGTGTTGTTTCTGAGTTGCAAGTAAATAGTCGCTTTTTGTTACTTGATTTCTTTAATATAGTTGTCCATACTACCTGGAGTCATGTACTGTTTGTACTTTTTAGTGTTGAATTCTCTTATTGTTGTAATTTTATATTTGAGTGGTTGTAAACCTATTTTATGTTTGTAGTAATTATGGTTTGAATGCTAATTATGAAGGTGTTTAGCAGTACTATTTGGCTTT
The DNA here is from genome assembly GCA_026770625.1 of Nicotiana glauca. Classification (NCBI taxonomy): domain Eukaryota; kingdom Viridiplantae; phylum Streptophyta; class Magnoliopsida; order Solanales; family Solanaceae; genus Nicotiana; species Nicotiana glauca. The sequence continues at coordinate 6,419 of MU712265.1, forward strand.
CTGTCTGCAAGCTTGGAAATATCTCTTCCACCTCTTATCGCCTCTAATTCATATTTTTGATTAATTATTTTATTCCTTTGTATTCAATAATTTAATAAACCATTTTATTTTTAACTCAATGTGTAAGTGGAAACATAATATTTGTGCCTTATTTTTGTTGGTGGGAATGAACCCTCCATAGAAGTATTATTCACGATAATAACAGCGGAATAATAATGTAGTACCGAGATACGGTAATCAATAAGAATAAAAAGAACACTAAGGACACAAAGATTTTAACGTGGAAAATACTTCTGAATAAGGAAAAAAAAATCATGGGCCCGAGAGGAGCAAAGTAATCGACTATAATGAGGAATTGTACACTTCGTAGTCATGAGCGAATACTCCAGGAACCACTATGGGCTCAAAAGAAATAACCCTCTTTTGAAATCTCACCTCACTACAATATTAATCACACACTCTATTTTTTCTCACAGACTATTTTTCTTATCTGTGAAATACTCGAAGCTTTGTTGCTTCTCTGTGTTTTAACAAAGAAGCCGAGAGCTCCTTTTTATAGGTAAAGTCACATTTCCTCCAACCAATGGGAATGCTTGCTTTACTTGCAGTTTGTCATCTTGCATTTTAGCAAGTTGTTGCCAAAATAGATTTGGCCCTTGGTGTTTGATTTCTCGTTTTTCTATTTATTTTATTTATTTGGCTGGACCCAATTAATCTTCCCCTCCATACCCATTCTAGTGAAAGAGATAATACTGGGCTTCTAGTTTAAGTGCATGCCGACTAGTTCTTTACACAACTCGAACTTGTCTCTTGGTACCACCTTGGTCAACATATCTACAGGATTCTTACTTGTAGAAATCTTCAAAACTTGTAGAGATTCACTCTCTACCTTTTCTAGGATCTAATAATATCACACATCCATATGTTTGGTCATTGCATGGTACATGGAGTTCTTTCTCAAGTTTATTGCACTTTGACTGCCACAATATACAACATACTTCTTCTCATGCAAGCCAAGCTCTTGAAGGAACTATTTCAGCCATATCATCTCCTTGCCATCTTCAGTAGCAGCAATGTACTCTGTTTCAGTTGTAGAGAGTGCGACACACTTCTGTAACCTCGATTGCTATGATATAGCTCCCCCTGAAAATGTAAATAAATACCAGTAGTAGATTTCTATTATCATTGTCACTTGCTATATCCGCATCTATATAGCCTTTCAAGACTGGATCAGATCCTCCAAAGAACAAACAATCACATGTTGTACCTCCTCGGTACCTGCATCCGCTTAACTGCTTCCAGTGTTCTTTTTCAGGATTTTCAAAAAACCTGTTGACAACACCGACTGCATGAACAATATCAGGTCAAGTGCATATCATTGCATATATCAAACTTCCGAAGGTAGAGGAAGAATGAAGTTTGGTCATGCACTCCTTTTCCTCCATTGAGGACACATCTTCTCGCTCAACTTCAGATGACTAGCAAGAGGTGTGCTGACTGTTTTTGTACTCTTCATGCTGAAGAATACCGGTACACGTTCAATGTACTTCTTCTGAGTCAATCACAACTTTCTGCTTGTTCTCTCTCGAACAATCTTCATCTCCAGAATTTGTTGTGTTGGCCCTAAGTCCTTCATATCAAATTACTTGGACCCATCTCTCTTCAACTTTGCAATCAACTCCTTATCTTTTCCTACAATTAATATGTTATCCACATACAACAACAAAATAATAAAGTTGTTCTCAGAAAATCTTTTGAAGTATACAAATGGATTAGAATATGTTTTTATGTAAGTTTGACTTTTTATGAATGAGTCAAACTTCTTGTGCCACTGCCTTGGTGCCTGCTTCAACCCAAAAAGGCTCTTATTCAGTTTGCACATAATGTGTTTCCTTTCAGCTACTTCAAATACTTCTAGCTGCTCCATATAAATCTCCTATTCCAAATATCCATAAAGAAATGTAGTTTTCATGTCTAACTGCTCCACTTCAAGATCTAGGCTAGCTGCTAAGCTCAAAATTGTCCGAATAGAAGTTATTTTGACAACATGTAAGAAAATTTCATCATAATCAATACCTTTCTCCTGTTCGAAGCGTTTTACCACCAATCGAGCTTTGTGTATGACCAGCTTGCTATTTTCATCTTTCCTGAGTCTAAAGACCCATTTGCATTTGAGTGTTCTTTTACCCTTTTGAATTTCAACCAGCTTGTGTGTGCCATTTTTCTATAGAGATTCCATCTCTTTTTCCATGGCTTTCACACATTGGTTCTTTTTTTGGATGGAACATTACATTTTTAAGTCTTTTTGGATCTCCCTCATCACTGATGAGGACATTCTCTATGGAAGGGTACTTGCATGACTCTACCCTTGGCTTCTTTGATCCCCTTAGAGGTTGAGGTTGTTCTTTTTCCTGATTAGGGTACTCAACTTGCTCGACAACATCATCAAGTTGCTCCCCCTGCTTAATAATCTCACCAGGTTGCTCCCCCTTCTTGGAAACCTTGTCGGTCCTACTTTATGCACTTTTGGGATTGTTAAAAGTAAAAGGAATAGTAACAAGTTTAGGGATTATAATATTCTTGGTCTTCTTTGACTAATCATCTACAAGTCCAACTTAACATTCTCGGAAGATTACATCTCTGCTTCTAATGATCTTCTTCTTTATAGGATCCCACAATCTGTACCCAAAATCTTCATCTCCATATCCGATTAATATATAGGGAACAAATTTATCATCCAGCTTTGTTCTCTGCTCCTTTGGTACATGTGCAAAAGATCTTCAATCGAACACCTTCAGATGTGAGTAGGACACCTCCTTGTTGGTCCAAACTCCCTCTGGGATATCAAACTTCAATGGAACTGATGGACTCTTATTGATCAGGTAACAGGCTGTCTGAACTGCTTCACCCCAGAATGACTTGGACAGTTTATCCATTTTGTGCATGCCTCTCACCTTCTCAACAATGGTACGGTTCATTCTCTCAGCTACACCATTGTGTTGTGGGTTCCAAAAACTATTTTTTCATGTCTGATTCTATGGCTAGATCAATACACTTCAAATTCCCTTGAAGTGTACTTACCTCTATTGTTAGTTCGGAGATGTTTTAGCTTTCGACCTGTCTCCCTTTCCACTTGAGCATGAAACTTCTGGAAAACTTGAAATACCCGATCTTTGATTTTCAATATATAAACTCACAATTTTTGTGAAGCATCATCAATAAAAGTAACAAATTAGTTACTGCCCATTGATTCAATTTCTATTGGACCACCAAAATCAGAATATATCAAATCAAGTATATTCAATTTTCTTTCAGACGATGTCTGAAATGAGATTCTATGCTGCTTACCAAATAAAGAGTAGTCACAAGGTTTTATCGTTGTACCTTTGGAAAAAGTGATGAGTTATTTTCTAGAAAGAATCTATAATCACTTCTTATGGCCTACTTTTTTGTGCCACAAATCTGCAGAAATCTCATTTGTATCGCGTTCAATTCACCTTCGTAAATTTTTGCATTTGTCCCATATAACATACCACGAGTAACTGCTTTTGCAATCACCAGCGATCCCTTTCTGATAAGATTATACAGATGATTTAAATGGCAAAAACACATATCAAGCATTACTACAGAGAGGCCAACCAACTAGCAGACTGTTTAGTAAAATTCGCTGCAAAATCTCAGACCAGAGCTTTCTACTTCTCGAGTATGCAATTTCCAAAGGGTGCTAAGGGCCCCTTTCACCTGGACAAAAGTCAAGTACCGAGTATTAAAATCAAATATGACAAGACTAATTTTTTTGTAAGATAGGATTGTTGGTATTGGGGTACTACCAGAAATTCGGAAAAAATCGTCCAAAAAATGACCAAAGTTGGTCGATAATGGCCAATAACCGTCCAAAACGTGACCATTAACGTGTGATTAGTATTTTGAAGGTCGGAAGGGCATACCGACCAAATTTAGTCGGACATTACCGACCAACTTTGGTCGGTTAACTAAATTTAAAAAAATTGCCGAAAAATCCAACCAAAATTGGTTAGTATTTTAATTATGTAATTAAAAATTTCACCATTTGGGAATCGAAATAGGGTCGGTACTATGGCGGGATACTATTCTATCACTAGACAGTTGGTACATTTTGTTTTAAGACTGTATTTTATTTTATTTATACTCTTTAATTTTATTTTTGCACGAAAATAACTGACCAAAGTTGGTCGATTTTATTAAAACATAAAATTGCCGATTGAATGTTGGTTTTATAAAATGACTGGCTGAATTAACCGACCGAATTTCGTTAGTTTTTAAATATTAATGTTAATTTATTTTAAATGAAAAATCGACCGAAGTTGGTCGGTTTCTTAAAAAATAAATTTTGCGGGACTCAAAATTAGTTTCCCGCATTTTTGTGCCAAAGAAAACCGGCAAAAGTTGGTCGATTTCGTAAAAAAAAATTAAAAAATAAAATATTTTGAAAATCGACCAACTTTGATCGATTTTTGGCCGGTTTTTTGACCGATCAAAATTGATCGACCGACCGTGGTCGGTTTTTATCGAATTTCTAGTAGTGGTGGATACTAAACTTGTTTATTATTATCACCTTCCTAGATATTTTGAAGGGTAATCTTTACCGTTGTGTTGTAATGATGAGAATCAACTTTGATTAATACAACACCCCCAGATAGGGGTGTTCACGGTTTGACGGAAAGTCGATCCATCTAAATCGAAAATTAAACCAAACCGATTGTCACGACCCAAATCCCGAACCTGGTTGTGATGGCGCCTCTCGTGAAGACAAGGCCAGCCAATCAACGCAATTCATCCTTTTAAAATAATTATTTAACACAACTATAGTACAACATGGTTTAATAATACCAAATAGCGGAGATATAGATAAAAAATGCGGAAATCATACACAACACAGCCCGACATCGGGGTGTCACTAGTCATGAGCTACTACAGAGTTCACTAAAGTACTACAAGTCTGGAAACAGGAACAAAGTCTGAAAGTAACATGAACAATATAAAATAAGGGAGAAGATCCGGTGCCGCGGACGCTAGCGGTCACCTGGCTCAACTACGATAGCAAATCTTCAATCAGCTCAAAACCCGCTACCGGGTGGTCAAGTACCTGCATCTGCACACGAGGTGCAGGGAGTAAAGTGAGTACTCCAACTCAATGGGTAATAAAAGTAAATAACAACTGAGCGCTAAGAAATCACGTATAATAGATCATCATGCTATAAAGAAGCAGTGAAAAACCCTTTGAGAAATCAGTGAAACTATGAAGTTTTTAAAGAAAACATTTTAGCTCAGTTTACACACTCTTTTGAAAATGCCCTTTTTCAACAATACGCAAATGAATGCAGTAGCAATAGTGCATATGAGCACAGAACTCCGCCCTTCGGGCCTAACACTTAATGATCAGATAATACCAGAACCGCAGATAAATGTCTCCAGAAATATCACAAACAACAAATAATGAACATATACATGAATGCAATACAATGTATATGGTGGTACAATCCAGTACCCACTGCGGCGTGCAGCCCGATCCATCCATAAATGTTTAACGTCGACGACACTCACTGGGGGTGTGTACAGACTCTGGAGGGGTTCCTACATCCCAAGCGCAATACCAAGCCATCTCGTGGCGTCAAATCTAGGCCCTCAGCCTCATATCGATATCAATATAATCAACCAGGCACTCGGCCTCAATATCAATGTAACATTGTTGCGGCGCGCAACCCGAGCCACCCATAATCACACCACTGCGGCATGCAGCCCGAGCCACTCATAATCAATATAATACTGGTGCGATGCGCAGCTCGATCCATGCTCAGTCCAGAAAATCATCATAAGCCCCTTGGGCATTTATAAAACAGTAGTTCTCAACCCGAAATATCATTTAAAATATCATTTGAGTTTTCAGAACTTAGAAGTATGGCTGAGTTTGCAAAATAGTATTTAAAACCTTGGACTGAGACCAAATGATATGCAAAAATATGCTAAAATAGTAATATCAATCCTCGAAGGGTTCTACAGGTCGGCACAAGGCCCCAAACATGGCAAAAAGCCCAATGAATATCAATAAAATATATCAATCACCAATATAGTAGAAATATCACTCGGGATAGACCAAGTCACGATCCCCAATAGTAAACAACCCCGCACTCATCATAGAATGCGTGTCATGCCTCAATATAGCGTTACAATATGAAATCCGGGGTCTCAAACCCTCAGGATTTCATTTACAAGAATTACTCACCTCGAACCGGTGAAATCTCTAGCTCACGACGCCTTTGCCCCTCAAATCGGCCTCCACGCGCGTCGAATCTTATCCAAAATCAGAGTGAATACATCACAATATGCTAAGGAAACATAACCCAATCGAAAAGACTCGAAAAACATTGAAATTTACAAAATTTGCAAAACCCGAGCCCTGGGCGCACGTCTCGAAACTCAGAAATTTTTACATCATCGGGTTCCTTATCTCGCCATACAAAAATTTCTTAAATCGGACCACCAATGGTCCCTCAAATCCCAAATTTAGAATTTTAATCTCAATCCCTAATTTCTTATAATTTGGCTATATTTTCATGAATTTCAATGATGATTTCACAATAAAATCATGTATTTAGTTCATAGGACTTACCTCCAATCATTTCCCGTCAAAACCTCTTCAATTCCCGTCCAAAAGCTCTCAATAATGACCAAAAATGGTGGAAAAATGTGTTGGGTTCACGAATGAAATGTTTTTAACATTCTGCCCAGATAACTGTAGCTAACTCTATGCGATCGCATTAGAGCCCTGCGATCGCATAGAACAAAATTCCAGGGCACTGTAGCTAACCCTATGCGATTGCATAAGCCTCCTGCGATCGCATAGAACAAATTTCCAGGGTCTCAAATTACTCTATGCTATCGCAACACTCCTTATGCGATCGCATAGCACAACCAAACAACCCCCATAATTCCTTATATGCGATCGCATGAAACCTTCTGCGATCGCATAGAACAAAAGTTCTCTGCAATTTTTCTGTTGCATTTTTCAACTCCAAAATTCCTGTTAGCCATCCGAAAGCACTCCGAGGCCCCCGGGACCTCAACCAAAAATACCAACACCTTTTATAACATCATACAAACTTGTTCCAATCATCAAAACACCTCAAACAACGCCAAAACCATCAAATTACATCGAATTCAAGACTAAGTTCTTCCAAAATTTTCAAAACACACATTCGATCAAAAACCTATCCAAAACACGTCCGAATGACTTGAAATTTTACACACATATCTCAAATCACCTAATGAAGCTACAGTAACTCTCAGATTCCATTTTGACTCCCGGATAAAATCCTCACCTACCAACCGGAAATCGCCAAAATACTAACTTCGCCAATTCAAGCCTAATTCTACACCGGACCTCCAAAATTACTTCTGATCACACTCCTAAGTCACATATCACCTCCCAGAGCTAACCGAACCATCCAAATTCACATCCGAGCCCTCTAACACATAAGTCAACTCTTGGTCAAATCTTTCAAATTTAAAGTTTCCAACTGCGACTATTCTTTCAAATTCATCCCGATTTTCCTGAAACTCGAAACCAACGATCCATATCAGTCATAATGCATAACACGGGGCAAGTCATGCTCGAGAACCGATGATAAAATGCAAAAATCTCAAAACGACGGGTCGGGTCGTTACATCCTCCCCCACTTAAACACATGTTCGTCCTCGAATGTTCCCAGAGTTGTTCTAGAAGCCAACCAATAGTTAAATCACTTTACAATACATATACCCGGGGGTGATCCCATGCCACCCTATCTCATATAGATCTGATAGCACAATATAAATGAAATTTCACAATACATCCTAGTTCGTGAACTATAGAACCACATTTCCACTACCGAAATTATCCTCAAGACCAAAACCTCACACCTATACTCTAAATAAACTCGAACCAGCTGTAATAACCCATACCTCCAACGCCCGTAGCGATAACTTCTATTCACAGCAGCTATCCGCAATAACCGAATACTGGTAGAAAACCTCTTATCAGCTAAAATCTAATCCCAACACTGTCATATTCTGCCAATGATAAATGAAACGGGCAACAAACCACAACCATTCCTGAAGCCACTTCTCCTTTGGAAAAAATACCATAGCACTTTCCGAGCTGAACCTCAATATTATCCTGACATCATGATGATATCGAATCTGTTCTCATTCATTAATGATCCCAACGATCTCCTCTAGTCCAACACACCACTCTGGTGACATGACACGACAATATAGGCCTAAGCCACAGATTCCATAATACGCGCACTAATAAGCAACAGTCCGAACATACCCAAATCATGGAAATGACTCAAATGAAAGAACTATACCGCAATCTCACCGGTACCACCACACACAATGCTGAGAACCTGTCACGTATCATAGAAATAGAACACACAAATCTAATCCACAAGATCATTCCCCCACGTATACAAACACTGCTCCAAATGGAAGACCTCAAGTCACTATGCTTGAAATCGACAACCACGCGCAATTTGATAGCTGGAACCAAAGCAAATCATCATACCCACGGTGAAACAAGTAACACATACCACGCCAACCCGATAGAATACAACCAATACGCCATTCACCAAGCAACACCCAATTACTCTTCCTGCTCGACTTCCACTATGAACCCCAATAGAACCACACCATATGTGCCCATAACCACTAAATCTTAACGTCTCGCAACATAGGAAACAACTCATATATCTCTCTAGATCACTGATAAGCTTAACAATGGTTGAATCAACCTATCCCTCAACAATACAATTCGAGCCAACTGAGCTGACTCAAGTTAGAACACGTATCCACATTAGACTGACAACGAACTTCTTATCAAGGGAACCTGAAGCTGTTCCCTTTCATTCTATAACTCCTGCCGGTTCCATTCGATGCGGTGCCCTGCACCAAATCAATACCGACATCCACAACCTCGCCTGGTGATATGCCTGGCCGCAAGAAGCACACCTGAAAAGTCCCTCAACACAGAAACTGAATCGATATGAGGAGCCTCAATACTGACTCCCATCACAAGAGCCCAAATAAGGAAGACGAATTCTCCCCAGCCATCCACTGGGTCTTCGAAATATAACCACTCCATAAGAACATTACTCAATGCACCTCGCACTCAAACCGTGGCGTTTCCGGCATAGCCTATAACACGATAATCCAGAATAATCCAACACTGAGGAGGCCAGTCTAAATCCCAATATCATATCTAAAATCTAACATTCCAAGCAAAGAAAGATCCACTCGAGCCTCTAAATCCCGATAGTCGCTAACAGTGCTGATACACCCGATATACACGACCCACAACTACAATATAGCCTAAACATGCGAACTACGATCTCCAACTCCATATAGCACATGAATCATCATACCTGATCCCAATTCCGCCATCCGAACACATGCCACAGCTCAATATTAAATAATTCCACTATACATACTCTAAAATCTCCCTGCCACCAAGCAAACCCGAACATCACCAGTCGGTCTAACACAAAAGTGCCACAACACCACCAAAGTACCATCACTTAATCACATTGCCCTTTTTCTGAAACATATACTCTCATCAAATCACTTTCAAATAGCAGTATCATATTCCTCGATTATTTGAGGCTACTCACTGCCTAAGTGCTTTATGAACTCCCTTTCTGATCTGAACTGTATCTTATCTAATCAAGAACTTCCATTGATCCCATCTAGAAGAAAATCATTAAACATCTCATGCCTTTCACATTCGTAGAAAATGCACCTCTCCAACCACGGTAGCAATCAGCAAGAACTCTCTTAGTCCCATTTGCACAAGCTAATCTGCCATGACTGAATCCTTCTAACTAAGTCACGCTAAGCAAATCGTTAACACCCATGAGCATTGCTGCAAAAGCACCTATGCTAACTTATTACCTCGAACGCACACCAAGAGTTAATCATACCCTTACCATGCCAATCCGGTCCGCTATCAAGCTACTCTATCTATCAAATTTTCTTCTGATTCGTCTTCAACTTAATATTTCCATTTGCTGTAGTACTACAATCCTTCAGCCCATGATTACCACACGATACCCCAAACATAAAACCAAACTGTCTGAAACCTATAAGCCGCTAAATACTCTCCCAAATATTTCCAAAAACACTACGTCCCAGACTACCTTACTTAGAAGAACTTCCTGTGAATCTAACCCTGTTTCCTTTACTTTCCTGATACAGATACTTAGGTCTCCATAATTAACATAGAATACCAAAAGTCTTGACATCTTTTAATGAAACTCAGTTTCTAACCACATATGCAACTTTAGAACACTCAATTGGTACACGCAGAATCTTGAACACTTTAGAACCATTCTCGCAAGTTATTCCCTCTTATTCAAACTGTGATTTACCTAACCCAACGAACCGAGCCACTTGTGCCTTATTGGCACTCTGATACCGTTAAATGAAATCCTCGTCCCAACACAACCAACAACTTCCTGCTCTATGCACCAATCATTCTTTACCAATAGCAACTCAAAATATTCCGTGATTCTCATACCCCCTAAAGCATAATATAACCTTGTCAAAATTTTCCTTTACTCTATCCATCGCTGATTCACTCACACGTCCCAAACTGGAACTAACACAGCACCTAACCGTGCAACCAACTACTCATAACAGGCTCCCCCACTTCACTCAAAGCCATAGATCAAGATACTCTCATTAACTCATAACACTTTCTCTATTGATGCCACAATACTATAATGAGATTAAGCTCAAATAATTTATAAGTTGTGAAACACAGATCTTCTAACATGCACACAAGGATCATACCACGCTAGAACACTCCGCAGGAGATAGCCTACCTACTTTGCCTCAATGTAATATTTATGCATGCCTTCTGTCGTCATACACATTACACAGTCATATAGTCTTCCTGAGTCTGAACTCAAACCGCAACATGCTATTTACTTCACTCACAACTAGGAGACTTGAAAAGATTCTTCATGCGCCCAAAACTCGGGACTACACGTCCAATCACAGTGGAAATCAAACGATTAATGATTCATCTATCATCCAACAGATCTTCTTCAACACTTCCAAGTCATATAGAAACATCACGCAGTACCAACATCCTCATCACGTAGCTGTCTAGCCTCCATTCCCACTATTAGAGACAGTATCGAACATATAAGTTCAAAACACTTGCTCATACAATCAGCACCTCAGTACTCAAGCCATAGGAAAAGATCCGGCCTCAAGTCCTCCAGACTGTCCCAACATCAACTCATAGAAACCATATCTCGCCCCTCGATCGGGGAATCACAAGCCATCAAGGCACATCTGATATCGAGCGCTTATGTGCGCATGCGAACGCGTGGAAGGAATCTCAAGAGTTACTTTTCAAGCTGAATCAAGGACGCACGATAAGAATTCAAGAATGTGAAGTTTTCCTAAAGGTTATGCAGCCTCTCGAGGATAAATACAGACGTCTCCGTCCAATCTGCGACACTCTACTAAACCCGCTCATGACTCGTGAGACCTAGTAACCTACACTCTGATACCAACTTGTCACGACCCAAATCCCAAACCTGGTCGTGATGGTGCCTCTCGTGAAGACAAGGCCAGCCAATCAACCCACTTCATCCTTTTAAAATCATTATTTAACACAACTATAGTACAACATGGTTTAATAATACCAAATAGCGGAGATGTAGATAGAAAATGCAAAAATCCAACCCAACACAGCCCAACATCGGAGTGTCACTAGTCATGAGCTACTACAGTGTTCGCTAAATTACTACAAGTCCGGAAACAGGAACAAAGTTTGAAAGCAACATGAACAACATAAAATAAGGGAGAAGATCCGGTGCCGCGGATGCTAGCGGTCACCTGACTCAACTACGATAGCAAATCTTCAATCAGCTCAAAACCCGCTACCGGGTGGTCAAGTACCTGCATCTGCACACGAGGTGCAGGGAGTAAAGTGAGTACTCCAATTCAGTGAGTAATAAAAGTAAATAACAACTGAGCGGTAAGAAATCACGTATAACAGATCATCATTCTATAAAGAAGCAGTGAAAAACCCTTTGAGAAATCAGTGAAACTATGAAGTTTTTAAAGAAAACATTTTAGCTCAGTTTACACACTCTTTTGAAAATGCCCTTGTTCAACAGTACGCAAATGAATACAGTAGCAATAGTGCATATGAGCACAAAACTCCGCCCTTCGGGCCTAACACTTAATGATCAGATAATACCAGAACCACAGATAAATGTCTTCAAAAATATCACAAACAACAAAAAATGAACAGATGCATGAATGCAATACAATGCATATGGTGGTACAATCCAGTACCTACTGCGGCGTGCAGCCCGAGCCACCCATATATGCTTAGTGTCGACGACGCTCACTGGGGATGTGTATAGACTTCGGAGGGGCTCCTACAGCCCAAGCGCAATAACAAGCCATCTCGTGGCATCAAATCTAGGCCCTCAGCCTCGTATCAATATTAGTATAATCAACCAGGCACTCGACCTCAATATCAATGTAACACCGCTGCGGCGCGCAGCCCAAGCCACCCATAATCAGTATAACACCGCTACGGCGTGCAGCCCGAGCCACCCATAATCAATATAATACTGCTACGGCACGCAGCCCGATCCATGCTCAGTCCAAAAAATCATCATAAGCCACATTGGGCATTTATAAAACAATAGTTCTCAGCCTGAAATATCATTTAAAATATCATTTGAGTTTTCAAAACTTAGAAGTATGGCTGAGTTTGCAAAACAGTATTTAAAACCTTGGACTGAGACCAAATGATATACAAAAATATGCTAAAACAGTAGTATTAATCCCCGAAGGGTTCTACAGGTCGGCACAAGGCCCCAAACACGGCAACAAACCCAATGAATATCAATAAAATATGTGTATCAATCACCAATATAGTAGAAATATCATTCAGGATGGACCAAGTCACGATCCCCAATAGTAAACGACCCCACACTCATCATAGAATGCGTGTCAGGCCTCAATACAGCGTTACGATATGAAATCCGGGGTCTCAAACCCTCAGGATTTCATTTACAAGCATTACTCACCTCGAATCGGTGAAATCTCTAGCTCACGACGCCTTTACCCCTCAAGTCGGCCTCCACGCGTGTCGAATCTATCCAAAATCAAAGCGAATACGTCACAATATGCTAAGGAAACATAACCCAATTGAAAAGACTCGAAAAACATCGAAATTTAAGAAATTTGCAAAACCCGAGCCCTGGGCCCACGTCTCGAAACTCGTAAATTTTTACATCATCGGGTTCCTTATCTCGCCACGAGTCTATACATACAAAAATCTCTTAAATCGAACCACCAATGGCCCCTCAAATCCCAAATTTAGAATTTCAATCTCAAGCACTAATTTCTTTTTTTTTGGCTATATTTTCATGAATTTCAATGATGATTTCACAATAAAATCATGTATTTAGTTCATAGGACTTACTTCCAATCATTTCCCATCAAAGCCCCTTCAATTCCCGTCCAAAAGCTCTCAATAATGACCAAAATGGTGGAAAAATGGGTTGGGTTCACGGATTAAATATTTTTAACATTCTGCCCAGATCACTATAGCTAACTCTATGCGATCGCATTAAAGCCCTGCGATTGCATAGAACAAAATTCCAGGGCACTGTAGCTAACCCTATGCGATTGCATAGAGAAAACTTCCAGCTCCAAATTTAACCCTATGCGATCGCATAAGCCTCCTGCGATCGCATAGAACAAATTTCCAGGGTCTCAAATTACTCTATGCGATCGCAACACTCCTTATACGATCGCATAGCACAACCAAATAGCCCCCATAATTCCTTATATGCGATCACATAGAACAAAAGTTCTCTGCAATATTTCTGCTGCATTTTTCAACTCCAAAATTCCCATTAGCCATCCGAAATGACCCCGAGGCCTCCGGGACCTCAACCAAAAATACCAACACCTCTTATAACATTATACAAACTTGTTCCAAATCAAAACACCTCAAACAATGCCAAAACCATCAAATGACCTCGAATTCAAGACTAAGTTCTTCCAAAACTTTCAAAACACACATTCGATCAAAAACCTATCCAAAACACGTCCGAATGACCTGAAAGTTTGCACACATATCCCAAATCACCTAATGAAGCTACAACAACTCTCAGAATTCCATTCCGACTCCCGCATAAAAACCTCACCTATCAACCGGAATCGCCAAAATACTAACTTCGCCAATTCAAGCCTAATTCTACACCGAACATCCAAAATTACTTCCGATCACACTCCTAAGACACATATCACCTCCCGGAGCTAACCGAACCATCGGAATTCACATCCGAGCCCTCTAACACATAAGTCAACTCTTGGTCAAATCTTTCAAATTCAAAGTTTCCAACTGCGACTATTCTTTCAAATTCATCCCGATTTTCCTGAAACCCGAAACCAACAATCCATATCAGTCATAATGCATAATACGGGGCAAGTCATGCCCGAGAATCGGTGATAAAATACAAAATCTCAAAACGACGGGTCGGGTCGTTACACCGATTAAGTAAACCGATATTTTTCTTGATTTGGATTAGTTTTGGTTTTGAATATTAAAAACGGATAATATTTGGTATGGTTTTGGTTCTATTTTAAAAAATCGAAAAATGAACCGAACCAAATCGATTAATTATATACAAAATTTAATAATTATTTATATGCAATATAATATCTTTTTGTAAATAATTTTAAATATTTTATGCATTTTTATTATTATGTTGAATTTTGGTTTAACCTTTTATATCTTAAAAGATTGCCTAAGGGCAAAACAATAGGACTCGACCAATTTTTTTTTCATTAAGAGACTCTAATTCTCTAACCTCCGCACATACTTTTGCCTAACATAAGAGTTAAAAAAAAAATACTACAAGAGTAAAGAAAGCAAATTCAAATTGCAAGACAACAATGGCTAAAGCTTGAGAAAGCAAAATTTTAGTTTGTTTTTTGTTCATTAATTCTTTTCATATAAACAGATAAATAAACTTTCAGTTTTGAAAGAAATATATAAAAAAAGTATAAATTTAGAAAATTATTTTCAGATTGTTGTTTAGCGTTGTTTTACTATTATCGACTTATCATTAGCTTACTAAGAACCGAAAAATCGAACCAAACCGAACCAAACCAGCAACAATCAAATCGATGGTTTGTATTTAATTTGGTTTGGTTTTGGTTTTAAAATTTTAAAAACTGATTAAATTGATCTGGTTTTGGTTTTAATAAAAAACCAACCAAATTGAACCGTGAACACCCCTACCCCCAGATATGGTAAATTCTTTTATAAAAAATACTATTAGCTTTTTGACAACATATTCTTGCCATTGAGCTATTTGAAGGAGCAAAATATCCATTGGGTCAAAAGCTCTCTTTAAATAGTAATTTATTTTTATTTATTTTCTTGTTTTATGTATTTTCTTGTTGCTAATATTCTTTGCTACTTGGTTGTTTTATCTTCACTTTTCCTTTAGCCGAGGGTATATCAGGAACAATCTCTCTATTTCTATGAGATAGAAGTAAGGTCTGCGTACATACTATCCTCCCCAGACTTTATTTATGGGATCAAACTGGATTTTTGTTGTTGTTGTTGTGTAGATATGAAATTTCAGTTTCGACATATAGTCAACTTGATTTTTGCGACGTTAAGTGCATGTAGCAGTATGCTATCTTTGTTCAGCTATCAATAAATATTAGATTAAAATCTATTAAAATTAAATTCTTCCCCATGATCTTTCAGGTTATAAAATTACTTGATAAAAACTTAGTGCCCACCAGACTGCATAGAGAACCAGATTCTCTATGAGTTTTCTCTAAAAATACTAATGAACCAAACTGTATAGCGATCTAGTGCTATATCAGTTTGGTACAGTGCTAACTACTAAACAAGTATGTAAATGAGACATAGGATAAGTTTCCACTGTATAGAGAACCATGTTCTCTATAAGTTCCCACTGTAAGCAACAGACTGTAAAACCAGCCAGTATAGGGAATTGGATTTTCTAATTGTTCCCTCAATAGCTCGACAGTAAGTAAAGAAGACAAAGAATTTTTACGTGGAAAAATCCCAACTCAAGGGGACAAAAACCACAGGCTTTAAACTTTACTAACTTGTAAACCCCTATTACAAGCCACTTTGTAATAACTCTATTACAAAAGATTCAACTCAACTAACTTGTGGTACTCTCACCATAAGCCACTTTGTCACTCTCTAGCAACAAAGACTTTAATCACTCTAACTTGTAATAACACTATTACAAGCCACTTTATAACTCTCTAGTTACAAAGACTTTAACTTATGACTACTATTAGTCACAACATAAACTGGAGAGTTTACGGATTTGAGTTTCCTAAAACTAACTTCTAAGAAAGAAAGATAGGAGTTACAACAAATAACAATTAACAAAGACTTAAAAAACCCAAGGACTTAAGATATCTTCAATCTTGGACGGTCCTTGAGGCTGCAGCAACTTTGTTCTTGAGAGAGGTTGTTGCAAGCACTTGAAAGAAGATTTTCATTTATGATTTTGCAAGTCTTGGGGAATGTCTTGTGCCTTGCACCAGGTTTATACTCCAAAAGATACTACAATAGTGATGTTAAATCTTGGTTAGTACATGCCTTTTCCCAGTGGAAAGTGACTGATGCACTTTCTGTTGTACTGTTGCGTGTACAGTTGCAGGCACCACTTTCTGCAGTTTTTTCTAGCTGTATAGTTGACTTATACTTCTAACAGGGTAACACCAAGGGATCAGGTCCCTAATCTAGTTCCTATGAATCTAAAGCACACTGCCAGATTATCTTGTGTCGATTAACCTGAATGATTGTACCAAGCATTCTTCAGGTCCTTTATCTGGTTCTCTCATGAAGTAAGTTGTTTTACCTTCCTTGATGGTATTTATACGTGTGTGACATCACTTACAATGATGTAAGAAAGGTAGGTAAAAAGCCTTCTGTAGAAAGTTGACTGCTACACTGTTACTGTGTAGTAGCGTATACATGTAGTAACTTTTCTGCTGGAGAGTTGACTTCATACAGTCTCCTCGGGAACTGGTAAGGACCTATTTCCTCAGCTGTCCTTCCACTCGAAAGAGTCGATTTATATCCCACGCTGGATCCTAGCCTAGAACTTTGTGATCTCAAGGTCTTGTAGATGTGTAACAGGTTCCTTATCTGGTTCTGGATGGTAAGTTTGTTAGATCATCAAAACGTAAAGTAAAGTACTGATGCCCAAGGTACTTGTAACCTATCGATTTCTCCCTTTTTGATGACGACAAACTTAGAATTGATATTTCCCATGAGAACTAGATCTCCACATTGTTCCCCCTATGAATCAAACATATTCCCCATGAGAATCGAACTTAAGGAGGTGATCATGACTAGTTCCTCAAGACTGTTTGACAAATTATCAAAACTCAAAGTACCATAACTTGTCAATTTCCCCTTTTTTGATGAATGAAAAACCCAGAGTGATTTCCCCTGAGAATCAGATTCCTTCATGCATTGATCACATCTAGTCTGTACCTAGTTCGTTGAGCACGTTTGTCATCATCAAAACATGACATAGAGTTTTTAACTTAGATCAATTTCCCTTTTTTTGATGATGACGAACCCTAAATTGTTATTCCTCTTGAGAACCAGATTCCTCACATGTTTCCCTGCAGATCAGACCTATAACCAATGTATTATCATCACATTCCCCCTGCGAAGCAGGATTTCATGCACAACACAACATATCAATTTGATTCTGTTCCCCCATGTTGACACATATATAACTTCCCCCTTTTTGCATCATCGAAAAGAATAACAGAAGAAACACCACCAAGAAGAAGTTCAGCAACATTAACTCAGGCCACTTGGGCAACACAACATAAACAATAACAAGAACAACAAGTGAATGTTAGTGCACAAAATATAGAGATTGCCCATAGTGGAGTAATTATAATAAAAGCATAGTAGTTTCAGCAATGCATAATATGACAATTTAAACAACTAAAGTACTAATGTCATCAAATATAGGGATCAAAAGACGATAAGAATTCAAGGGAATTTGGAAGGAGTGAAAGACATGGATTATTGGGCAGGATGAAAAGTAAGGGGCTAAGGCCTTGATGAGCTTGTCCATTCGTTCATTTACTCTCCTTTGATCAATGAGCATCTGCTCTCTCAGTTCCTCCACCTATTTCCTCAATCTTTCATTCTCACCCTTCAACTTAGCATTCTATTCCGCCGAGGGTCTACGAGGACCTGGTGCTCAACCTATCAGAGTAGGTTGAACCATCAATCAGATCACCAAGAAACTCCCCAAGCTTCGCCTCATCAAGAACAGACTCAGTCCCATGCACATATAGCATCACAGTATCACGTAAAACATAGAAGTTTTTACTTCTTCTTCATAAACTTTGGGACTTGAAGAAACAAAGAGGTGATACTATTTTTGGAGCTCAATAATGTCAAGAAGTTCCTCCATTTTTCAGCAATATCAGAGTCAACACTCTGCCTTACAACACTTTTTGAGACTTCAAAGTTTGCTCCCTCCAAACCTAACGGCTCAACCTTTTTCTTCTGTAAGGAACTAGGTTCCTCACTTTTTGAGAACTAGGTTTCTATCCCTCAGCAGCCGTGTCTCCCTCTTCTTCTTCTTCTTCTCAATCTGTTTACCCTTATCATCTGCTGTAGCTTTCTCAGCCAACCCTCTTTTCTCCATTTTTTAATTAATTATATATATATATATATATATATATATATATATATATATATATATAT
>MU712265.1:25357-53700 GCA_026770625.1 Nicotiana glauca
TCTTCCACAATCACCACATCAGCAGGTTACACCATTTCATTTTCAATCAGCTTGTTTTTCTCAAACCTTTTTACTGGATCAGAAGTTCGTTTATACAAAAAAATCATGAGAGAAAGATCATCATTAGAATTATCATCCTAAGAAGGATTTTAGGGACCGGGTTCCTCATTCAGTTCCCCTCTATTTCAGCACATTCACCAATTTCTCTATCCTTCAAGGCTTCTACAAACCCAGGAACAATTTCAGCCTCACGGTCTAGAATATTAGATCTACCCTGTTCCCTTTCATTTAAACTTCCATAAAAAACTACCAAAGAATTCTTGGGGTTTTGATTATGATGAAGTTAGGTTTTTATGGAAAGTGAGAGAGTTGGGTTCACTTCTTGCATATTTTAAAATAAGGATTATTTTGAGACAGGGTTGATTTTGGTTTTAAAGAAAAGAATCGATTTAATTTGGGTGTAAGATAGAGAAGTGCCTTTTTGTCGTAGTGGGTCAATTCAGAAAATGTTTAACTTTTTTGAACTTCAAAAGTTAGGAGGAGAGGTAGGAGAAAGGCAGAAACAAATTAATGACATGACACTTCAGCAGCTTAAAAAGGCATATAAGTACTGAAGAGACTACTAACCTGAGTCACAGGAACCAGGTTCCGTGACGGTTTTCGAAAATTTTGAGTAAAGACTCGTAGAAGTGCAATGTAACTCTTACTTGGTTTTGTCCTGAAACTGCCATATGTGTATACCTGTGACAACATAGATTTGAGTTAGATGTCACCGAAAAACACTTTTTAGCATTGTACCTTTCCTTCTTAACATAGCCAATCATCGAGGGACCAGGTCCTTGGTTGACCTTGATCAAACCCAACTCTAGATGATTTCTTCCAAAAATGTTCCCTGCTTGGTGCCTTGGTGAAGATGTCTACTACCTGCTCCTTCGCCTTTCAAAACTTCATATAGATCAGAACCTTTTCAACATTTTACTTGAGAAAATGGTGTCTGATATCAATGTACTTGTTTCTTTTGTGTCTGGGTTCAAGCTGTAAATACACCAAAGTCTTCAATATGTTGTTTGATCTATACTATTTGAGCCCAACAAGAAGCATCAATCACATATTCAGCTTTAGCAGTAGGAAGAGCCACACAATTTGTCTCTTTGTACCCCATTAGATCAAGCATGAACCCAAAAAAATATGCCATTCCAGAAGAGCTCTTTCTCAGAACTAGGTTGAATACCAGATCTAAGGATGTGATTACATTTTGAAGGGATGTGAACTGTGTGCGGTGAAATCGGAGGACCAATTTCTCATTGACAAATTGCTTCAGGAGGTCGCCTCAGAAGCTCGGGACCTCGAGCCGGTTACTTCTATCAAAGATCTGTCAATACCCAGCCGAGAATAATATTGACCAAAACCCCGACGAACACGGGAAGCCTTCGAAGAGTGCATCCGGAGTCGATTAAGTCTACCTGAGTAGCTTAACATTAGCCTACGTATACGTCATAAAGCTAGTTATCTGTCCTATCCCATTTCCTTTATCACTCAATGTATCTTGTGTTCAACTTGGACTCTCCCTTTTTATAAAAGGGGAGTCATTAACACTTTGTAAGGTAGATATCCAACTACTCCACATAAGATCAATAGAATATCTCTCTCTCTCTTTTTCTTCTCTCCAACTTACTTTCTCGAGGCCACTCTTAGCATTTGTTGTTTTCATACTTGTTCTTCCTTTATTGCTTGGTATTGGCCATAAAGAGCCTCCATTAATTATATTCTAATTGTTATACCACCCCCGACTGCCCTTGATAGCTTGAACTCAAGCCGAATATCGTCCCCAAGGTTTTCATCGACCAGTTCGAAGCCCGGGCAGCAAGCCCCTCAGTTTGATCACTGCCCCGTTTTAGCTTGTATCTTTTCGTTAAGCTTCATACCCTATCATCAACTGCTCTAACAACTAGTATAAAAATAGATCACATATTTTAGAGTACCATTTACAATTTAATTGTCCTTACCATTTTCACGATAAACATGAACGCTTTTGCTTCTAGTTGGATACTTGAACTTCAAAATTTGAAGGACCAGGTTCTTCATATATGAATCATCATTGGCATCAATAGAATAATGACTTCCACTATTTTGTTCTGCATCAAGAGTACCTAGTGCTACATCAACACCCCTATGTTCAGCTCAATATAGGGACCGGGTTCTTCTATGCCTTTTGTAGATTCTACTGCATCTCCTTTATCCTTCTGCTTGACTTGACAAATCAAATTAGTCTTTCCATTTGCAATATCTGTAGCTTCACTAGGAGCATTTGTGAATTCTCCATCTTCATCTTCTTTGTTTTGTGACCCTTTTTCCACCATTGTTGAGAGCAACACATTTTCCACCCAAAGGCTCTCGGGTAAGTCAACTTGGCTTTTCTCCCATTGAGCAGTTCATAGAGAGACTTCTTGAGAAGGGACCTGATCAAGTACTTGTTAATCAAGTAGCAAGCAGTGTTGACTGCTTTAGCCCATGAACCAGGTCCTCCATAACCAATTTGTTCAATAAGTAGAACTCACATGCCCAGTCATCTCCACCATAACTCAGCATCATCATCAATGACACTTAGGCATGTTAGATCACCACCATGCAGGGACTTAAAATCAGTAATGTAAACATTCTTGTATCTTTTGGCCACAAGAACCACCTCACCATTCACAAGATTTGTGATTGTGCATATCTTGGACAAGAATTCCACTTTATTTCCCTTGTCACATATCAATCCATCTTACTCCTAGAGTGTACCCTTTTTAGCTATTTCCAAAGGGTACACTCTCTACTTGCAGGGCCTTAAGTGAAAGGAAATCGTTTGTACTTCCATTCATATGCTTTGAGCAGCCGCTATCCATGTACCATTGTAAGCTGCTCCCTTTCATTGTTCCCTACACAAGAAAATCAGGAGTTACACTTAGGAACACAAACGAGTTTGGGTCCCTTGTAATGATAGAATGGGTGGATCAATATTCTTTTTGCCCATGCATGCAACACATATTCTCTTTTCTGGGAACCAGGTTCCTCATTAATATGCCTCTTTTCAATAAAAACTTTATTTTTCTGCAATGACTGAATTTTAACTTTACAGGTGTCCTTGTAATGAGAAAAGGGGTGAATGAGGGCTCTTTTGGTCCAAGCAGGCATTATACATTTTTTGTGTGAAGGACCAAGTTACGTAGCAGCAATTAATTTATTTTTCTGTTGAGACTGAATTCTGGCCTTACAATTTTCTTTAAAGTGTCCAGAGTTGCCACAGCAAGTGCAAAGCCAATTGTCGGGTATAGTAACATACTTGCTATAAGGGTTGTAGGGAGTTTTTTCCCTTTGGAACCCGATTCTCAGCCCGTTTCCCCCATTGTTTGTGTACACGGTAGTGATAGCATTAGAGGACCAGGTCCACTTAAGTGATTTTTCAAGATCACTTTTCACTCTTCCTAGTTCTTCCTGAAGTTGTTTATTTTTCTCTAGCTCAGCATACATACTAGACTTCACTGAATTTAACTCACTTTCAAGCTTAATGTGTGCCTCACTTGAAACTTCCTTTCCCTTTTGAGAATTCTCAGGCCTACTTTTCATTTTAAGTTCCCCAATTTTTTCCTTGGTCATATCTCTCATGCTCAATGTTAGCATTACTCTAAGTTAAAACCTCTTTTTCTTTCTTCATATTCTTAATGGTTTCCTCTAAGTCTTCAATGAAAAATACCATATAATCCCTCTCTTGTTCGATGCCACTAATTTCTTCTATAAAGAATCTTTCTCATTAATGAGTCTATGATAGGCATCAATCAACACATTTGCTAAGGACAACAATTTTTTGTTAGAGTAAGTTTTCAAATTTCTTTGAACATCAAAGAAACTTACCTCATCTTCCTCCTTGTCCTCCTCATCATCAGATTTGGCCATGAGTGCAAAGATTAACTCATATTCCGAAGATCCATTGTTAGCAACCATCATATTTTCACCTTCAGATTCACTAGAGGAATTTCCCCAATCAATCAGGGTTTGCTTCAGCATGTTGTTAACAACATCTCTTCTTTTGATCTTTTTGTCAAGGACCTGGTTCCTTTTAGTGGCCTTTTCATTGTTGGTTTTGTAATGATCCTACTTATGAAGAGGACAATCTTTTATGAAGTGTACAAACTTTCCACACTTATGCAGCAATCATTTTCTTCGAAATTCCTGCTGGAATTTATTTTCTTTGGAAGCCCACTATTTTTTTGAATCAACTTTTGGAATCTTCGAGTGAGATACTCCATGCCGGATTCATCACCACTTGAGTATTTGTTGGAAGCCTTGAGAACCAGATTTTTCTCCTTCTTGGGCTCTCTTCTTTCAAGATCCCTCTTTCTCTTCATATCATAAGTTTTGAGATTTCCAATGAGTTCGTCAATGGTCAGCTTCTGCAAATCCTTGGCTTCAGTGATAGCATTCACTTTACTTTCCCATGAACCTGGTAAAACACTGAGTATTTTTCGGACCAACTTGTTTCTTGGGATGACTTCACCAAGGGAGTGCAACTCATTGATAATAGAGGTGAAAAGTGTGTGCATATCCTGAATGAACTCATCCTCCTTCATCTGAAAAAGCTCATACTCAAAAGTAAGCATATCAATTTTGGACTGCTTAACTTGAGTAGTTCTCTCATAGGCAGTTTGAAGAGCTTCCCAAATCTCCTTAGCAGACTAACATGCTAAGATGTGGTTATACTCATCTGGTCCGATGCCACAAGCAAGAATCTTCTTTGCCCTAAAATTCTTCTCAATAGCCTTTCCATCAACATCGTTGTACTCTTTTCTTATTTTTGGGACATGTCACGACCCCAACCCAGTCATGATGGCGCCCAGCACACTACTAGGCAAGCCCGACCATTTATAACAATAACCTCATTAATCAAACAGATGAAACTAAATGCCATTTAAGTCAAGTCCTAAAATACTGATAATAATGCGGAACAAAAATCTAACAGATACTAGTACAGCCCAACATTGACCCAATGTCACGAACATGAGCCTCTAAAATACAAAGTAACATCCTACTACAATGTCTGTCTAAAAGCTGATAATGCAAAAATAAAAGGATAGGGATTGAAGGGGAATCAACGGCTGCGAATGCCCTGCAGCTACCTCAAATACTCCAAAAATAAGATCTCTGGAAAGCTGGTCAAAGCTCACTCAGCCTATGAATGCCCTGGATCTACACACAAGGTGCAGGGAATAAAGTGAGTACTTTGACCCAGTGAGTAATAAACATAACTACAGTCTGAAAGTAAGAAAACGTACAAAATGCACAAAGTAATCTATATCTAGCAGTTTAGATCAACATCAGTGAAACGGTAACCAACAAGTAATACAGTCAAGGAATACTGCATGAAAAGATGCAACACATAAAATGGTACACTCTAGTACCCGCTGCGGCATGAAGCCCGCTCCACTTATTTAACATCGACGAAGCTCACTGGGGGTGTATATAGACTCCGGAGGGGCTCCTACAGCCCAAGCGCAATATTAGCCATATCGTGGCACCAAACAGGCTCTCGGCCTTAATATCAATATATATCATCACTGCGGCATGCAACCCGATCCATATCAAAGGGAAACATCCTCACTATCGGGTCCCCAACCCATCTCAGTCAAATAAGTTCACAGCCAATCTGGCGTGACATACTATAAAGATCTCAGCCCTCATATTCTTTTTCTACTTAATATTCATGTATAAACACAATTATTATATTGTTTTTAACAGTTAAAAGCATGACTGAGAGTATATGTTATGCACACAAGTGAGGAAAAACACATAAGGATCCCCTAAGGATTCTACAGGTCGACACAAGGCCCCAAACACGACAATAAGCCCAATTCACAGTGATAAAGTATACGTCTCAATCGCCAATATAATAGAAATTTAACACTCGGGATGGACAAAGTCTCAATCCCCAACAGTAAATGACCCCGCACTCATCGTGGAATGCGTGTCACACCTCAATATAACGTTACGATGTGAAAGTCCGTGGTTTCAAACCCTCAGAGCAGCATTTACATCAATTACTCACCTCTAGCTGGCCAAAGACTAGCTCGCAATGCCCTTTCCTCTCAAATCGACCTCCTCGCACGTCGAATCTGGCCAAAACCACAACGAATACATTACAATAGGCTAAGGAAAAATAACCTAATCGAAAATACTCGAAAAATATCAAAAATCACGAAACTAGCAAAACCCGAGCCCCGGGCCCACTTCTCAAAATCCAGAAAATTTTACATCAATACGATCCTTATCTCGCCACGAGTCTATACATATCAAGTTCACAAGAATCAGAGTCCATTTGTCCCCTCAAATCACAAGTTTAAACTCTCTTAAGTTTCAAACCCTAACCTCCATTTTTAACCTTTAATTCCTTGGATTTTCAGTGTTGATCCATGTTTATACACCATAATATCATAACCTAAGTCCATGAATCCATACTTGATGATAGCCCTTGAAACCCTCTTCGAAAATCGCCCAAAACCCTCTTAGTTCAAAGTCCAAAATGTTTGTTCTTTCATAATTCACGAAGAAGACTTAATTTAATATCTGCCCAGGCCTTTTCGCTTCTGCCGCCCAAAATGCCGCTTCTGCGGTTTTTCATCAAGTTACCCCAGACCGCTTCTGCGGTCCAAAGCCGCACCTGCGATGACTGCTTTTGTGGAAACCCTTCCGCTTCTGCGGAATTGCCAAGCCCCTCTAAAACCGCTTCCGTGATCTACTCCACTGCATCTGCGGAACCGCTTCTACGGTCCCTTTTCCACAGATGCGGAAATACCAGATACCAGCAGTCACAAATCATGCAACAACTCCAAAACTCTCCGTTTAACACTATAAGAAATGTGCCTTTTAGCGGCGACTCTAGTCGCTACTAAATCATTAAATGTCGCCGCTAAATGTTTATAGCAGCGACATCGGCCTTGCTGCACCTCAAGCCATCACTAAACATTATTTGTGACGACTACAAAGTGTCGCCACAAAATGTCACCATTTAATGGCGATAATGTTGCCATAAAAAGTTTGCCATGTTGCCACAAATTATGTTCCACAAAACAAATTCTGGGGCAAGTCGCCACTGAAGAGTGGCTTTTAGCAGCGACAACAATCGCTACAAAATATAAATAACTATTAGTGGCAGCCTTTAATCGCTACTAGAGAATTGCTTTTAGTAGCAGTTGAAGTCGCTACAAAAACAATTGACTATTACCAGCAATTCTCATATTGTGGCAATTGATGTCGCCACAAAAAACTCAATAATCAGTGGCAATTATGAGCTTGCTGCTAGAGATTTTCTTTTAGTAGCAGTCATAGTGGCAATGATAAATGCTACAAAAATTATTAAACAATCAATGACAACTTGAATATTGCAGAATGAAATATTGTTACCACTGAAACCTACTTAATTCAGCAATTATAATGACCAAAATTATATAAACGCATCTAATAGTATTTTACAAACACCAAAAGAATATCTTAAGTCGGATATTAAATACTTCCATTACTAAAATGCGAATTACATATATAATGCATAATACTTCATTGTAATTGTATGCATATACATCCCAAAAGAGTAAAATACTAAGTGCCTTGAAGCCCCTCCTTGGTTGTCTCTATTGTTTAAGAACCTTGTCCCTGCTATTACACAAAAAAATACAAGATCATTTTAACGCATTTACCGTAAGTGCACTGCTTAAAAAATTTCAGTATTAAGATAACTACTCTAAGATAAAATTTCAGCATTAAGAAAGTCCTTTGAGAAGAGCTTCCTCATCCACTCCTCTTGTAGCCACCCATTTGTATTGATCATACTTGCGTACAGACTGCCTTAGTTCTTGAGGTAACTGCCTAAGAACCGATTCTCCATTCTTCTAATCTTACAGTTGCTGAGTTGATTGAAGATAAGTCTGCCAATGGAAGTCAGTGAGCATATATTACCAACAAACAGACTTTAAGTCGTGTTAAGCCCATAGGATTTGAAGACTATCTCAAATTTAAAATGCAGTAAGGTGTACATGAGCAGACTTACTTGCATATTTCCAATCAGCAAGGCGAACAGAACTAGGCCGAGAATTGCAATTATGATGGCAAAACCTATTTCTCCAACGTAAGTGCTTGTTGCAAGATTTTGCCCTAGAGAACTGCATATCAAACAACATAAAAATGAAGTCGAGAGTTTTACATATATAAAAGGTTATAATGACAATGTGTTTGAAGTGCCTTACCTTAGATTTTTCAAGCCCCACCACAGACAGTAGAAGTATTTGTTGAAAAATGAAGCAGTTGTCATATTAGCTATCACGGAATCACTGTAAATACCAAAGGGGTAATCACTAGTATTAAGATTACATTGATTTGTAATATTGCTGGACTAGAACCATGCATTTCTCTGTGGATCCTTAACCCTCCGGCAGTCAAAATATCCAAAATTACAAGATCGTTCCTCTAAACTGCAGGCGTGTCTCCAACAAGCTTCTTGCCTCTCAATCGATAGAAGGTACCAACAAGCTCCTCCTACCTATATTTGCAAAAAAAAAATTCATTGGCTTATGTACTAAAAACTACTACTATTATTACTGTGCTCTCATCTGCCTGGAGAGGCTTGTTATGCCCCTGAAAGAATGGCTGAACTTTTATGCATTTATTGTGTCTCTAATTCTTCCCATATCGTCTATGGTAAACCTAAAACGGATAATAGTAGAACTCTTCATATCAGAAATGGAAGAGATTATAGTGAAACAACATTTGCAGGATTGACAGTGAAGAAATAAGGGAAAAGTTTTGCCTGGAGAATCTTGGAAGGAACCGACGATGGACCAAGCTTCTTTGAGGAGCTTGGATCCCCCGAAAATGTTTGACTGCATGGGAAACTATCAGCAGTTTGGATCGCATAAACAGGGCTATTAACAGCTTCACCAACTAGATCATTTTTCTCAAAATTCCCAGAATCAAAACCCAAAGCTCGCTTACAGGATCTTTCCAAAGGTTCTTCATCTCCCAGTAACTCTTCTCTTACTCTTTTCGTAGCACATTTCGGTGTCTTAGGGCTAAAGGTCTTAACAAGACTATCTTCAAGCACTACTTTTGGCTGGTAATTCTTAGTTTCGGCTCTTACGTCTTGTTAATTTTCAAGACTTTGTATTCGTCTTTTTCTTCATCATATGCTAAAACATAATTTAGTAATATTCAGGAAAATGGCATCACTTCTAAATCTTCAAGAGAAACAATTATAGATATCACATGGAACAAGCTCAATCTTGAGATAATTATCAAGCACAGAAATAGTTGACTTGGTTTATTAAGTAAATATAAAGGGCACATGGTTATTGAGAAATCACAAAACCATGAATACATCTTTTGTGTGTACAATATTAACAAAGGACTTCTCGTGCTTCCCATGAATCCATTTTATGTGCATGACAGAAGATAAAGTACTGCATGCATGACCTTCACCTAAAGTATTTTGTCCCAAATGTAAAATTGGATGTTGAAGTTAAAAGAGATCTAAGTGTAGTATTGCGTGGACAAAGCATCCAGCCTTTACGCAGGGTCTGGGGAAGGGCCATACTCCAAGAGCGTGATGTAGACAGCCTTACTCTAAGGTAAAATAGGAGTTGTAAAAGAACCACAACTATAACTATGTAATGTTTCTTGAATTCAATCAAATTTTTCCTGATTCCTATGTTCTGCCATAAAGCAAACCACACATATACATAGTCCACTAGCATTCACCTCCGTAACAAGCATGTAAAAAGCATAAAACTTTTTGCAAATTTTCAAAAATATGAAGGCATTGTTTAAAACTTTTCCTTGTCTGAATATTTCCTTTCTTTGACCAAAGCAAAATATGGTTTTAATAAAAAGGTAGTAATCGTATAGATCGAGTTGATTTATCCCCATAGTGAAAAACTTGTCCCACTCTTCAACTAACAATGTGCAATTTAATTCATTACCTGCTCCCATGCTAAACCTTTGCTTTATTTTCCTTGGACGAAGAGAATATTTATCTGTCAAAAAAAATGCTTTCAGCTGAGTGATCCAAAAGCTACAGAACCTTTATTGGATTAATCACCTGCTCCCGAGCTAAATATCTCCTTTCTTTTCCGTGGTGGAAGCGAATAATTATCTGTGGTAAAGAAAAACCTTAGTATATAGATGAATCTCAGTAATAGCACTATGGTAACGAAAGAACAAGAACAGGAACTGCCTGTTATATATTTATATCATTTTTATCTGAAGTATAGTATTAATTTGCAATAAAATGAAGCAAGAATCTATCAAAGTGAAAGCTTTCCACTTACATGGATGGCTAACACCGATTGTTTTTACTATTTGTGACGACAGTGGAAATATGAGATAAAGTCTGGGAAGGTACTGAAAAATGATAATGAATCTAAGGACATTCTTCATGTTGGCCATTTATGAGCCACTTAAATTAGGGATAATGGCCCATATTAATACCTGAAAAATACAGACAGTAACAAATTCATTAGTATTTTCAACTTTATTCCACTATGGATGATAATTACCCAGATTTCCAGTTGACAGACCTGTGGCAAAGGCAGGGCAGCAATAATATCGATCCAGAAACCTTTTTTAAAGTATCTGTGACCTATCTTTGAAGAATCTATAACAAGCTCTCCTCTCCTAAATACTCGAGAAGACGGAGCAACATATACAATTCTAAAACGAACATATATTTGAATCATATAAAAGACATCAGCTATTAATCTAGTAACTGTAAGGACAACTTCCAGATTAATTCCTATATCGATGATGACTTTATCTTGGACCACTGGCAAGTAAAAGAATAGGGGGTCCACGAATAAAGCTACTAAACAAGCTACTAAGAAACTCTTATTCCATTTACGAATTGCTGGTCCAATTGTGTTGTCAATTGGCAAGATGTCTAACTTGCATATAATAGAGAATATGACAATAAGGTGACACGCAGGAGTTTTGCATAGTTGACAAACTCCACTAGCAGTTGCCACCCTGTTTGATTTTAATGTATGCCACAATTTCTCTGAACAACAATTGTAGTTCACATCAAGACTCCCCTAAAAAGGTCCAACCGACAACTTGAAGTTTTAAACTAACAAATAGGAATTGTTCTACATTTATCTATGGTTGAACCAGAAAAAAAAAGGAAAGATCAGTCTTTCTACAAAAAGATTACTATAATTGACAGTATCATAATTCCAAAAAAAAATAGAAGAAATGATGGTGAAATTCCTAATACTCTACTTTTTTTCTACGTTTTACAAATAAAATCACGACCCCATAACGAATTCAAAGTATTAGTGAAAGAAACTGATGTTTTCAACAGGATCCAAAAAAATAAAAGGAATTCAGAAAAATAGGGGAGAAAACTAAATGAACAAGAAAACGTTACTTGGAGAAATTTGTTTTCAAGATTATTACACTGAAACATTAAATGCATACTTAAATAACAATGAATTAAGCAAACACTAACATCAATACAACTAAAAAACTAATAAATCTTATCAGCTCACGCAACACCACCATGGGCTTAATTGTCATTGCACAACAACCTCCATGGCAGCACCAAAAACCAAGAAAAATATTGAAAAACATACCTCAGGCTCAGGAACTGAAAACCCAACAAGGGTTTGAACCGAAAAAACAGCTTCAGATTCTTGAAAGTGAAAAAAAGAGTAAACTTTAAAGAACCAAGTTCAGTATTTGTTACAAACAAGAATATTAGGGACAAAAGCATATGTATATGTATGTATAGGCAATCAGTAGATATGGAGAGATATATGTATAGGTAATCAGTAAATTTATATAAAATTAATATGGGTTTTCGATTAAACATATGCACAAAACTCAGAAAAGTTGCTGAGATTAGGGAAAACTCAGCAAATCTATGAGAGAAATCGGATGTGCGATTTTCCTCCACAAAATTGGATCAGTTTTTCCTTAAAAGAAAAAGGGGGAAATTAGGGATTTGACCACAAACCTGATAATTGAGTTTCTTATGTTGATATGAGAGATTTGGAGCAGATAATCCCTTGCTATTTTCTTCTAGCAGAGTAGGGATCTTAGAGAGGAATGAGAGATTTGAGAGAGAGAATAAGAGAACAAACTGTTTGCTCTGCGTAACTTTTTCAGAGTTTTATTTTATGTAATTTGTTTTGTTATTTTAAATTAAAATAAAGGGTCTAGTAGCGACTTAGTCGCTCCAATAATTTTTAGCAGTGATTTTAAAATCGTCACAAATAATATAGAGCCAAAATTTTAGTATCAGCGGGTAGTGAAAATTTCAGGCACATTAGAGGCGACCTAAGAAAAAGTCGCTGCTAAATAATTACTTTTAGTAGCGACCTATAAGGTCGCTACTAAAGTTATAACTTTTTTAGCAACATTTAGGGTCGCCGCTATATGTTGCCGCTAAAAATTCAATTTTTTGTGGTGTAATCACCCGAACTCACCTTGAGGCCCCTGAGACCTCAACCAAAAGCACAGACATGATCTATTACTTTATTCAAACTTTCTCGAATCATCAAATAACTATCATTAACATCAAAATATTCAAATTTCACCAAATCAAAGCCTAAGTTTATCAAATTTTTTTCGAAACTCACATTCGATCAGAAACCCGACCTAACCACCTCCGATTCAATTGAAATTTTGCACACACATCACAAATCACCTAACGAAGTTACTGCAACTCTCAGAATTCCATTCCGACCCTCGGATCAAAATCTCACCTATCAACCGGATATCGCCAAATTGCTAACTTTGCCAATTCAAGCCTAATTCTGCACCGAACCTCCAAAATTACTTCCGATTGCACTCCTAAGCCTCAAATCATCCCCCGAAGCTAACCGAATCGTTGGAAATCACATCCAAGTCCTCTAACTCATAAGTCAACTTCTGGCTGACTTTTCCAAACCAACCTCCCCTTAAAGAGACTAATTGCCCATTTTCCTACCGAATCCTATCCAAATCAACTCAAACTCATCCAACACACATAATAAATCATGAAGAAGCAATAAACGAGGAAAATAGGACGGAAATACATGAGACGACAGGTCGGGTCGTCACATCCTCCCCAACTAAAACAAATGCTCGTCCTCGAGCGGGTCAAGAAACATACCTGAAGTCTCAAAAATAGGTGAGGGTATCTACTCTGCATCTCATGCTCGGTCTCCCAAGTAGCCTCCTCCACGGGCCGACCTCTCCACTGAACCTTCACCGAAGCTATATCCTTCGATCTCAATTTTCGAACCTGATGGCCCAAAATAGCCACTGGCTCTACATCATATGTCAAATCCTCATCCAACTGAACTGTACTGAAGTCCAAAATATGAGACAGGTCCCCAATATACTTTCGGAGCATGGAAACATGGAATATCGGATGAATTCCCGACAAGATGGGTGGCAAAGCAAGCATATATGCCACCTCCCTAATCCTCCTAAGCACATCAAAGGTCCGATGAATTGCAGACTTAGATTCCCTTTCTTTCCAAACCTCATCACACCCTTCATGGGTGAAACCTTCAGCAAGACCTTCTCACCCACCTAGTTAGATACATCTCGAACCTTCCGGTACGTATAACTCTTCTGACGCGACTGTGCTGTGCGAAGTTTCTCCCGAATCACCTTCTCTCTCTCTAAGGAATCCTGGATCAAATCTTTCCCTAGCAACCTTGCCTTGCCGGGCTCAAACCAACCGACCGGAGATCTACACCGTCTCCCATATAAGGCCTCATACGACGCCATCTGAATGCTAGACTGATAGCTGTTGGTGTAGGCAAACTCTGCAAGAGGCAGAAACTCATCCCAAGAACCTCCGAAATCAATCACACAGGCACGTAACATGTCCTCTAATATCTGAATGGTACGCTCGGACTATCCGTCCGTCTGAGGATGAAATGTTGTGCTCAGCTCTACCTGCGTACCCAACTCTCGCTAAAAAGTCCTCCAGAACTGGAAAGTAAATTGAGTGCCTATATCTGAGATAATAGTAACAGGAACCCCATGCAATCAGACAATATCACGAA
This sequence comes from Nicotiana glauca, assembly GCA_026770625.1. Lineage (NCBI taxonomy): Eukaryota > Viridiplantae > Streptophyta > Magnoliopsida > Solanales > Solanaceae > Nicotiana > Nicotiana glauca. Next base: position 39,436 of record MU712265.1, read on the forward strand.
TAAAGATCCCTGCCAGCCGCTCCGAAGAATATATAGTACACACTGGAATGAAATGTGCGGACTTGGTCAGCCGATCCACAAATACCCAAATCAAGTCAAACTTCTTCAAAGTTCGAGGAAGACCGCTCACGAAATCCATAGTAACTATCTCCCATTTCCACTCAGGAATAACCATCTGCTGAAGCAAACCGCCTGGTCTCTGATGCTTATATTTTACCTGCTGATAATTGAGACACCGAGCCACAAATCCCACAATGTCCTTATTCATTCTCCTCCATAAGTAGTGCTGTCTCAAGTCCTGATACATCTTCGCGGCACCCGAATGGATGGAATACCACGAGCTGTGGGCCTCCTCAAGAATTAAATCTCTAAGCCCATCTACATTGGGCACACAAATCCGGCCCTTCATCCTCAATGCACCATCATCACCTATAGTCACATCTCTAGCATCTTCGTGCTGAACTCTGTCCCCGAGGACCAGCAAATGCGGATCATCATACTGGCGCTCTCTGATGCGATCATACAAGGAAGACTGAGAAACCACGCAAGCCAATACCCGACTGGGCTCTGAAATGTCTAGTCTCATCGACCGATTGGCCAAAGCCTGAACATCAACTGCAAAGGGCCTTTCCCCAACTGGGATATATGCCAAACTCCCCATACTAACTGCCTTTCAGCTCAAAGCATCGGCCACTACATTGACCTCTCCCGAATGATACAAAATGGTAATATCATAGTCCTTAAGCAACTCAAGCCACCTCCGCTGCTTCAAATTAAGATCCTTTTATTTGAACAAATGCTGAAGACTGCGATGATCGGTGAATACCTCACAAGATACTCCATATAGATAGTGCTTCCAAATCTTCAAGGCATGAACTATAGTAGCCAATTCTAAGACATGAACAAGGTAGTTCTTCTCATGGGGCTTCAACTGACGAGAAGCATAAGCAATCACTTTACCCTCATGCATCAATACACAGCCAATCCCGACTCTCGAAGCATCACAATAAACGGTGTAAGAACTTGAAGCTGATGGCAAGACCAATACTGGAGTTGTGGTCAAAGCTATCTTGAGTTTCTGAAAGCTCTCCTCGCACTCGTCCGACCATATAAATGGAGCACCCTTCTACGTCAACTTGGTCAAGGACGAGGCAATAGATGAGAAACCCTGGACGAACCGGCGATAATAACCTGCAAAATTGAGGAAGCTACAAATCTCTGTGGCCGAGGACGTCTAGGCCAACTCTGAACCACCTCAATCTTCTTTGGATCAACCTGAATGACATCACTGGACACCACGTGTCCCAAGAAGGCCCTGTAACCAAGCCAAAACTCACGCTTGGAGAACTTGGCATACAACTGCTCCTCTCTCAATCTCTGTAATACAACTCGAAAATGCTCTGCGTGCTCCTCCTAACTACGCGAGTATACCAAAATATCATCAATGAATACAATAACAAACGAATCCAGATACGATCGAAATACACTATTCATCAGATGCATGAACGCTGCCGGGGCATTGGTTAGCCTGAAAGACATAACCAGAAACTCATAGTGACAATATCTAGTCCTGAAAGCCGTCTTAAGAATGTTTGAATCCTTGATCTTCTACTGGTGATATCCCGAACGGAGATCAATCTTAGAAAACACCCTCGCTCCCTGAAGCTGGTCGAATAAATCATCGATGCGAGGTAGGGGATACTTGTTCTTCACTGTTACTTTGTTCAACTGCCTGTAGTCAATGCACATTCTCATTGTGCCATCTTTCTTCTTCACAAATAACATAGGTGCACCCCACGGTGACACACTAGGCCGAATAAACCCCTTTTCTAGGAGTTCCTGAAGCTGATCTTTCAATTCTTTTAACTCCGCTGGTTTCATGCGATACAGCGGAATGGAAATGGGCTTGGTGCTTGACACTGGGTCAATACCAAAATCAATGTCCCTATCCGGGGGCATACCCGGCAGGTCTGCAGGAAAGACATTAGGGAAATCCCTCACAACGAGAACAAAATCTATACTGTGAGCCTCAGCTCCAACATCACGCACGAAGGCCAAATATGATAGACAAACCTTCCCAACCATACATTGGGCTTTCAAGAAAGATATAACCCTACTAGGGACATAGTCAGTCATACCACGCCACTCGATCCTCGGAACACCCGACATAGCTAAAGTGACTATCTTTGCATGACAGTCTAGAATAGCATATCACGGAGATAACCAGTCCATGCCCAGAATAACATCAAAGTCTACCATGCTCAAAAGCAAGAAATTATCTCGGGTCTCTAGAACCGCAATAGTAACAAGACAGGACCGATACACATGGTACACAATAATAGTATTACCCACCGAAGTAGATACGTGCAGAGGTAAAGCTAGACACCCTCGGGTTGTACCTAAATGATGAGCAAAATATGATGACGCATAAGAATAGGTAGAACCGGGATCAAATAAAATAGGGGCATCTCTGTGGTAGACTGAAATAATACCTGTGATAACAGCATCTGATGCAAGGGCATCTGTCCTACCTGGAATAGCATAAAATCTAGCCTGGCCGCCACCGCCGGATTGGCCTCTGCCCCTAGGGCGACCCCTGGCTGCCTGGCCTCCGCCCCTCTCTGACTGGGCTGGTGCTGAAGAAATCGGAGCAGAAGATGAGGGTTGATCCCTCTGTTGAGACTGACTACCACGACGTCGAGGACACTGCCTCCTCATATGGCCAAAATTTCCACACTCGAAGCAAATACCAAATGCTGGAGAAAGGGACTGAAGGGAACCCCTCACACCAGAATGACCAGCCGATGCGCTCTACGCAGAAGAACCCTGAGCTGAAGGGGCGTATGATGAGCTCTGAACTAGGAGGGCACTAAGTGAAGACTAGCCCTGCTGGAACCCCTGATGACCACAACATGAAGACGCCCTATGATACTCGGGATGAGCCGACTGATGAGGCCTAAAAGAACGGCCTCTGCTCTGCTGACCTTGGCTCCTAGACGGAGCACCACTGAAGCTACCCAATCTATGAGGCCTCTTGGCCTCCTTCTCCTCTCTCTCCTGATGGTGAGCCGTCTCATTATCACGAGAAATATCCACTGCATCCTCAAAGGTATGACTCAGAATCCTCTCTCGGGTCATCAAAATACGAACGGGATAAATAGGTCCATCCACAAACCTCCTAATCCTCTACCGATCAGTCGAGACCATCCATGGAGCATAACAAGCCAACTCCGAAAATCTCACCTCATACTGTGACACAGTCATATCTCCCTAACGAAGCCACTCAAACTGTCTCCGCAGCTCCTCCCTCTGAGACTACGGTACCTACTTCTCCAGGAAGAGAGTGGAGAACTCCTGCCATGACAAAGGCGCTGCACCTACCGGCCTACGCTGCTCATATGCCTCCCACCAAGTGAAGGCTTCTCCAGAAAATTGAAAATTAGTAAATGAGACCCCGGTCGCCTCCAAGATCCCTGGTGTCCGAAGCATACGTCGACACTTGTCAAGAAAACCCTGGGCATCCTCGCCCAGAACACCACTAAAAGTAGGAGGTGAGAGCCTACTGAACCTCTCAATACGACACTGCTCGTCGTCTAACATAGCAGGAATCACATCATCCTGAACTGGTGCAACCGGCTGAACTGGGGCAACCTGCTGAACTGGTGGTGCCTCTGGTGTCTGCAAACCCTGCACTACCTGCTCAGGCGTGCGAGCAGCGGGGGTCTGATTACCTCCCCCGGCCTACGAAGTAGTTGCTGCAGTAGTGGCTGAGACTGCCTGAGCTAGCCAGTGCAAACTGATAAAATCTGAGCTAAGGTCTCCTGAAGACCCGGAATCACAATAGGCACAGTTGGTGCCTAAATAGGTGCTGTTGGAGCCTCTACAGCAGGAACCTGATCCTGAGCTGGGGCAACTGGTGGGTCAACAGGTGCTGCCCCCTCGGCTCTGCCTCGACCACGACCTCGACAACGACCGTGTCCACAGCCTCTGGTGGCCTCAGTAGGTGGTACAGGTGGTCGTCCGCCATGTCCGGTAGCACGGTTTCTTGCCATATACGAGAGAATAGGATAATAGAATTTAGTTCTCGGATCAACAAAGCCACACGATAAGAATTCCAAGAATATGAAGTTTCCTAAAGGTTCTGAAGCCTCCCGATAATAAGTACAGACGTCTCCGTACCGATCCGCGAGACTCTACTAAACCGGCTCATAACTCGCGAGACCAAGTAACCTAGGCTCTGATACCAACTTGTCACGACCCCAACCCGGTCATGATGGTGCCCAGCACACTACTAGGCAAGCCCAACCATTTATAAAAATAACCCCATTAATCAAACAGATGAAACTAAATGCCATTTAAGTCAAGGCCTAAAATATTGATAATAATGCGGAACAAAAATCTAACAAATACTAGTACAGCTCAATATGGACCCGGTGTCACGAACATGAGCCTCTAAAATATAGAGTAACATCCTACTACAAAGTCTATCTGAAAGCTGATAATGCGGAAATAAAAGGATAGGGATAGAAGGGAGAATCAACGGCTGCGAACGCCCTACAACTACCTCAAATACTCTTGAAATAAGAACTCTGGAAAGCTGGTCAAAGTTCACTCAGCCTGTGAATGCCCTGGATCTACACATAAGGTGCAGGGAGTAAAGTGAGAACTTCGACCCAGTGAGTAATAAACATAACTACAGTCTGAAAGTAAGAAAACGCAGAAAATGCACAAAGTAATCTATATCTAGCAGTTTAGATCAAAATCAGTGAAACGGTAACCAACAAGTAATACAGTCAAGGAATAATGCATGAAAAGATGCAACACAGATAATGGTACACTCTAGCACCCGCTGCAGCGTGTAGCCCACTCCACTTATTTAACGTCGGCGACGCTCACTGGGGGTGTATATAGACTCCGGAGGGGCTCCTACAGCCCAAGAGCAATATCAGCCATATCGTGGCATCAAACAGGCTCTCGGCCTCAATATCAATATATATCATTGCTACAGCATGCAGCCCGATCCATATCAAAGGGAAACATCCTCACTATCGAGTCCCCGACCCATCTCAGTCAAATAAATTCACAGCCAATCGGGCATGACATACTATAGGGATCTCAGCCCTCATATCCTTTTTCCACTTAATATTCATGTATAAACACAATTATTATGTTTTTAACAGTTGAAAGCATGACTGAGAGTATATGTTATGCACACAAATGAGGAAAAACACATAAGGATCCCCTAAGGATTCTACAGGTCGGCACAAGGCCCCAAACACGACAATAAGCCCAATTCACAGTGATAAAGTATGCGTCTCAATCGCCAATATAATAGAAATTTAACACTCGGGATGGACCAAGTCTCAATCCCCAATAGTAAACTACCCCGCACTCATCGTGGAATGCGTGTCACACCTCAATATAGCATTACGATATGAAAGTCCGGGGTTTCAAACCCTCAGAGCAGCATTTACATCAATTACTCACCTCTAGCCGGGCAAAGACTAGCTCGCAATGCCCTTTCCTCTCACATCGACCTCCTGGAACGTAGAATCTGGCCAAAACCAAAATCAATACATTACAATAAGCTAAGGGAAAATAACCCAATCGAAAAGACTCAAAAATCACCCCGAGCCCCAGGCCCACTTCTTAAAATCCAGAAAATTTTACATCAATACGATCCTTATCTTGCCACGAGTCTATACATATCTAGTTCACAAGAAATGGAGTCCATTTGACCTTTCAAATCACAAGTTTAAACACTCTTAAGTTTCAAATCCTAACCTCCATTTTTAACCTTTAATTCCTTGAATTTTCAGTGTTAATCTATGTTTATACACCACAATATCATAATCTAAGTCCAAGAATCCATACCTAATAATATCCCTTGAAACCCTCTTCGAAAATCGCCCAAAACCCTCTTAGTTCGAAGTCCAAAATGTTTGTTCATTCAAAATTCGCGAAGAAGACTTAATTTAATATCTTCCCAGGCCTTTTCGCTTCTGCGGCCCAAAATGCCGCTTCTGCGGTTCTTCCACCATTTCTGTGGTTTTTCATCAAGTCACCCTGGACCGCTTCTACAGTCCAAAGCCGCACCTGCGATGACCGCTTTTGCGGAAACCCTTCCGCTTCTGTGGAATTGCCAAGCCCCTCTAAAACTGCTTCAGCGATCTACTCCACCGCATCTGTGGAACCGCTTCTACGGTCCCTTTTTCACAGATGCGGAAATACCAGATACCAGCAGTCACAAATCATGCAACAACTCCAAAACTTTCCGTTTATTCACCCGAAGTCACCCCGAGGCCCCTGGGACCTCAACTAAAAGCACAGACATGATCTATTACTTTATTCAAACTTGCTCGAATCATCAAATCACTATCATTACCATCAAAATCCTCAAATTTCACCAAATTAATGCCTAAGTTTATCAAATTCTTCCGAAACTCACATTCGATCAAAAACCGACCTAACGACCTCCGATTCAACTGAAATGTTGCACACACAACACAAATCACCTAACGAAGCTACTGCAACTCTCAAAATTCCATTCCGACCCTCGAATCAAAATCTCACCTATCAACCGGATATCGCCAAAATGTTAACTTTGCCAATTCAAGCCTAATTCTACACCGAACCTCCAAAATTATTTCCGATTGCGCTCCTAAGCCTCAAATTATATCCCGAAGCTAACAGAATCGTCAGAAATCGCATATGAGCCCTGTAACTCATAAGTCAACTTCCGGTTGACTTTTCCAAACCAACCTCTCCTTAAAGAGACTAATTGCCCATTTTCCTACCAAATCCAATCCGAATCAACTCAAACTCATCCAACACACATAATAAATTATGAAGAAGCAATAAACGGGGAAAACGGGAGGAAAACACATGAGACAACGGGTTGGGTCATCACAAGACAGTAACTGTTCCTTCACCAATAGTTTTCATAGGAACAAAAGGTCCATCACACATTGCATCCCACAACTCCGAATCCTCAGCTATAATGAAGTCCTGTGTTCTTGTTTTCCACCAACCATAGTATTGGTCGTTGAATCTTGGTGGTCTGTACGTTGATTGTCCTTCCTCGAAATTTAGTGGAGCATCCATGCAGATCCTTTCTAGGCATTAACTTTTTAGAAAGAACCCGCTTTGATACCAATTGATAAAAACTTAGCATCCCACCAGAATGTATAGAGAATCGGGTTCTCTATGAGTTTCCTCTAAAAATACTAATGAACCAAACTGTATAGCGATCTGGTCCTATTTGCAATAGCTTTGTTCTTGAGAGAGGTTGTTGCAAGCACTTGAGAGAGGATTTTATTTTCTGATTTTGCAAGTCTCGGGGAATGTCGTGTGCCTTGCAATAGGTTTATACTCCAAGAGACATCACAATGGTGATGTCAAATCTTGGTTGGTATATGCCTTTTCCCAATGGGAAGTGATTGCTACACTGTCTTCTGTACTGTTGCGTATACAGTAGCAGGCAGTCACTTTCTGCAGTTGCTTTCTAGCTGTACAGTTGATTTATACTTCTGTCAGGGGAACACCAAGGATCAGGTCCCTAATCTAGTTCTTGTGAATCCAAAGCACACTGCCTATATTATCTTGAGTCTATTAACCTGAATGATTGTACCAAGCATGCTTCAGGTCCTTTATCTAGTTCTCTTATGAAGTAAGTTATTTTACCTTCCTTGATAGTATTTATACGTGTGTGACATCACTTACAATGATGTAAGCAAGGTAGATAAAAAGCCTTCCATAGAAAGTTGACTGCTGCACTGTTCTTGCGCAGTAGCGTGTGCATGTAGTAACTTTCCTGCTGGAGAGTTGACTTCATACAGTCTCCTCGAGAACTAGTAGGGACCTGTTTCCTCAGCTGTTTCTTCCACTCTGAAGAGTTGAGTTATATCCCATGCTGGATCCCAACCTGTAACTTTGTGACTTAAGGTTTTCTAGATGTGTAACAGGTTCCTTATCTGATTCTGGATGGTAAGTTTGTTAGATCATTAAAACATAAAATAAAATACTTATGCTCAAAGTACTTATAACCTATCATTACTGAATTTGGGTTGAATTTAATATTAAAAGTTAGTTGTTAAGCAGAAGGCTACCCCTTCAAGAAATGTTTGCTAAAATAGTTGGCATTTTTTTTTTAATTATTGTGGTGTCATATATAAGGGCTTCAAGGATAGTATTATATATCCAAATATTAGTGTTACGGATATATTACGTGATTGTCCTACCGGAACTATCAAAAGAAATGGATGACCTTTTCTACGTTCCTTACATTTGCATAAGCTAATGTTAGACTGTGTGAAAGAATGCTGATTGAGTTGATCATGAAAAAGAAGGAGCTGAAGAAATTAAAGATCAGTAAATTCCAAGATTTGTTTCTATTTTCTCTTGCATCATTCTGTCTTGGCATGTTTATGCAAGTTCGGTCATATATTTTAGTTTTACTAGTTTTTCTATATATGTGTTGTCCGTGTATTTCAAGTCATGTAGTATACTTTTTAGTAAATAATATATAATATTATTTTTTAAATGAAACTTTAAGTAAATAATTATACATCTATATTCTATATATAAATATAAAGCTGGGAATTAGTAAGGTGATGTGGCACCTCTATCTGCGCAGCAATTATAATTATCTTTTTTTTTTCTTTTTTGGTATTTTACTTCCTTTTTCATTTAATTATTAATACTATTAAAAAATCTAAAATTCTGTATTAAACAATAAACAACCGTTACATCTTTTACAGGGGAGTCCAAGACGTTACCTCAAAGCATGATAAAAGAATCGTCCCTTGGATGTGTTTTCTACAACACACTACTCTCCCCCAAATAGATGACCGCAAACTTGTTTGACTCAAAAGTTGTTAAACATTTTTTAAGAAAATCAATCAAAAGAAATGAACGGATAAATTTTAGTTAAAAATAATTAATTCTAGATCTGAGATGAATAATACAAATTAAAAGACATAGTCGAATATAAACGTTGATGGCGATTATGAACAGATTTAATGGCATAAAGAAAGATGCATTAAATAACAAAAATATGAATAAAGGAAAAGGTTCATCCGATTTTTGGTGAGACGGATCTTCTTTCTTTTCATAAAGATGAATGATAAACAAATAGAAGAACCTCATGACCCTTTTTGGATCTGATGAAGGTATTGGATCACATATCATCTCATTTCTTTGGAGAGGTGTGTTTACATATTTTCTAGAAAGAGAGGAGAGGGAGGGAGAGAGCTTCCCCTCCTTTTTGGGAAGTCCTCCCCTCCTATTTATAAAGGGGGTATCCATAGCAAATCCTAAAGAAGAGATACAATTTACAGGGAATATTCGGTAGAATATTCCTTTTGCATTTTCCAAAGCAAACTAGATGTTTGATGATGGTCCAAACTTGGCCTGTCCGACCACGACCATTGATGACGGTCCGACCTTGGCCTGTCCGACCACGACCATTGATGACGGTCAGACCACGACCATTGATGACGGTCCGACCTTAGCCTGTCCGACCACGACCATTGATGACAGTCCGACCTTGGTCTGTCCGACCACGACCATGACCATGACTAGGACCTCGCGACGAATTTCTCTGATCTAATTTTGACCCATACAGTTAGTCCCTCTGCTTATCGAGGTTGCCTCTTGGTCGAGCTCGGTGAACGGACTTCATTGATCGTAGTTCCATAAATTCGGATAGGGAGGTTGAAATGACAGAGGCAATGTTTATGCGCCCTCCTAGGGTGAAGACGACGCCTTATAGTGAGTCTTCTAAACATCCTGATCCGTTTCCAAAGGGTTCATAAAAAAAAACCAGGACCCCAAGTTTTGAAAGCTTGTTGCATCAAATCAAGATATATACCATCAGTGGGTTTACAAGTTCGGAAAATATTTAGGCCACTATAATTAAATGCGCAACTTATTTATTTATCCATGTATTTCACCATTAATGGTGGTGGTGAATCTGATCCAGGTTCCATGGATGCAAGTTCTTTCAATTATTTCTACAATGTTAGTTGGCCGCGTGACCGGATCAGTATTTAGTTTTGCTTCCAAGATTCTAGAATATACGTCCAGAGCAGAATCATCGTGAAAAAAGTGCATTTTGGCATTTTGGTATGGAAATAACATCTTGAACTACCAAAGATACGAGAATGTCATAAATGATAACAATTCTCTTGCCTTTATCTGTTGTAGAAAAAATCTTAACAAGATCTGCCACTGGTCGTCGAGACTTCATAGCAGCGTAGAAAGAGGATATTTAAATTTGAAGGGTAAAAGCCATTGCTGTCAGGAGGAATGTTGTTGAGAATAGTGTGACCACTAAATTTATATAGGTGCGTTGGGTCATGGACTTAAATTGTAGGTAAGACCAGAACTTCTCTCACTCTCATTTTCTTGTATTTCCCAATATAATCTGGATGCTAGCAGTGATTATTGTTTCATTTTCACGTTGCCCTATTCAGTTCGAGCGAGGCCTAGTTGTGAATCAAGTTTGAGCTAGGTCGAGTGAGAGTCAAATTCGAGTGAAGTAGAGTTATTACTTTTAGCGATGGCCTTTGGCCGCAGGGGTGTTATTTTGGGCAAAGGCCGAAGTGTTAACCCGTTGTAATTCAAGCGAGGTTGAATCCTTCCTTTTAATAATGACCCTTGGCCGTAGGAGTATTATTTTGAGCTAAGGACAAAATGTTAACCCGTTGTAACTCGAGCGAGGCCAAATTCTTCTTTTTGGAGAAGGCCCTTGGCCTTAAAGGGTGTTATTTCGACTTATCGAAATGTTAACCCGTCATTGTTCGATCGATGTCAAATTATTTTTTGGCGAAGGACTTTGGCCTTAAAAGGTGTTATTTCGACTTATCGAAATGTTAACCCGACGTCGTTCGACCGATGTCGAACTCTTCTTTTTTGGCAAAGGCCTTAAAGGGTGTTATTTCAACTTATCGAAATGTTAACCCGTCGTCGTTAGATCGATGTCGAACTCTTCATTTCTGGCGAAGGCTCTTGGCCTTAAAAGGTGTTATTTCGACTTGTCGAAATGTTAACTTGTCGTCGTTTGATCGATATCGAACTCTTATTTTTTTGGCGAAGGTCCTTGGCCTTAAAGGGTGTTATTTTGACTTATCGAAATGTTAAGCCGTTATAATTCGAGCGAGGTTGAACTCTTTTATTTGGAGAAGGCCCTTGGCCTTGAAAGGTGTTATTTCAACTTATCGAAATTTTAACCCGTTGTAATTCGAGCGAGGTCGAACTCTTTTATTTGGAGAAGGCCCTTGGCTTTAAAGGGTGTTATTTCGACTTATCAAAATGTTAACCTTCGTAATTCGAGCGAGGTTGAATTTTTTTTTTGGAGAAGGCACTCGGCCTTAAAGGGTGTTGTTTCGACTTATCGAAATGTTAACCCGTCATTGTTCGATCGATGTCGAATTCTTTTTTAGAGAATTCCCTTGGCCTTAAACGGTGTTATTTCGACTTATCGAAATGTTAAACCGCCGTTGTTCGATCGATGTCGAACTCTTCTTTTTTTGGCGAAGGCCCTTGGCCTTAAAGGGTGTTATTTCGACTTATCGAAATGTTAACCTGTTGTCGTTCGATCAATGTTGAAATCTTCTTTTCTGGTGAAGGCCCTTGGCCTTAAAGGGTGTTATTTCGACTTATTGAAATGTTAACCTGTCGTCGTTCAACTGATGTCGAACTCTTCTTTTTTTGGCGAAGGCCCTTGGTCTTAAAGGGTGTTATTTCGACTTATCGAAATATTAACCCATTGCAATTCGAGCGAGGTCGAACTCTTTTATTTGGAGAAGGCCCTTGGCCATGAAGGGTGTTATTTCGACTTATCGAAATGTTAACCCATTCTAATTCGAGCGAGGTCAAACTCTTTTATTTGGAGAAGGCCCTTGGCCATGAAGGGTGTTATTAAATGTTAACCCGTTGTAATTCGAGCGAGGTCGAACTCTTTTATTTGGATAAGGCCCTTGGCCTTAAAGGGTATTATTTCTACTTATTGAAATGTTAACCCGTCGTAATTCGAGCGAGGTCAAACTCTTTTATTTGGAGAAGGCCCTTGGCCTTAAAGGGTGTTATTTCGACTTATCGAAATGTTAACCCATCGTAATTCGAGCGAGATCGAACTCTTTTATTTGGAGAAGGCCCTTGGCCTTAAAGGGTGTTATTTCGACTTATCGAAATGTTAACCCGTTGTAATTCGAGCGAGGTTGAACTTTTTTATTTGGAGAAGGCCCTTGGTCTTAAAGGGTGTTATTTTGACTTATCGAAATGTTAACCCGTTGTAATTCGAGTGAGGTCGAACTCTTTTATTTGGAGAAGGCCCTTGGCCTTGAAGGGTGTTATTTCGACTTATCGAAATGTTAACCCGTTGTAATTCGAGCGAGGTCGAATTCTTCTTTTTCGAGAAGGCCCTTGGCCTTAAAGGGTGTTATTTTGACTTATCGAAATGTTAACCCGTCGTTGTTCTATCGATGTCAAATTCTTTTTTGGCGAAGGCCCTTGGCCTTAAAGGGTGTTATTTTGACTTATCGAAATGTTAACCCGTTGTCATTCGATCGATGTCAAACTCTTCTTTTCTGGCGAAGGCCCTTGGCCTTAAAGGGTGTTATTTCGACTTTTCGAAATGTTAACCCGTCGTTGTTCGATCGATGTCGAATTCTTCTTTTTGGAGATGGCCCTTGGCCTTAAAGGGTGTTATTTCGACTTATCTAAATGTTAACCCGTCGTCGTTCGATCGATGTCGAACTCTTTTATTCTGGCGAAGGCCCTTGGCCTTAGTTCCAGTTTGAACGAGGTCGAACTTATCAAACTTTGATAGCAATGGCACTTAGCTTGTAACTCAAGCGAGGTCAAACTTTGTTATACTTTGATGGCAAATGCATTTAGCCTGAGTCCAAGTTCGAACGAGGTCGAACTTATCAAACTTTGATGGCGATGGTACTTAGCTTGTAACTCAAGCGAGGTCAAACTTTGTTATACTTTGATGGCGAAGGCATTTAGCCTGAGTCCCAGTTCGAACGAGGTCGAACTTATCAAACTTTGATGGCGATGGCATTTAGCCTTTTACTCGGTTTACTTAATTTTGCTTGCATTGGAGAATATGATATATTTCATGGGGGAGTCCCAATTTGCTTAATTTTGGTTGTATTGGAGAATATGATGTATTTCTTGAGGGAGTCCCAGTTTGCTTAATTTTGTTTGTATTGGAGAATATGATTCTTTTCCTGTTCGTGTATCTCGGAGAATGCTCCTGCTTCTATTCCATTTAGAGAAATAGTTAGTTAAAATAAAATAAAAGCATTTGTTACCTCAGTTTGATCACGTTCCTTTCTTCGGTTATGTTTTCAGTGCCGCTACCAATTGGGCGTGGTTATCCGCTTTAGTAAAGTTTTATGTCTACAATTTAGATTTGTTGATTGGGAGGGCATCCACCAATTCGAAGAGTGCCATGACTCAGCCATGACTATGGACGATATTTGGAACTCCCAAGTTGAATTGCACATTTGCGTGACATGGAGTTGATGTAGTTGAATGTGTGGTTCCATATGTGTGCCTGAGCAGCGAATACTTCTCTACCTTTCTCTCCAATATCATTAATCAAAGCCATTGTTTTTGTAAGATTTTCTCTGAGATGCTTAGGATTGTGATAATGATATATCAATGTTTGTCTACTTATAAGAAGAACGAGAAGAGCTATCATAATTGAGGTGTATATTTATAAGAAGAATGAGGAGGTTTACCATACACTGCGACCAAAATTTGTAAAATATTTCTCCATAATATCAAATTTCCTTGTTTTATATGAATAAAGGAGGATAAAACAGTATAGTATAAATTTGCAAGCTATAAGTAGATCATGAAAAAATTGTCATCCCACCTGTATACAACCCACAATTCATTTGGAAATCTTCAGATGGCCCTAACCTCACCACAAAAAGATACTTGAGACTAGGGGTGGCAATTTGAGCCCAAACCCATCTAACCCGCCCAACTAGTCCAGAGATTAATGGGTTGGACTACAAACATTTTAGCTCATGGGTTAATTTGGGTTGAGCCCAAGTTAACCCATTATTTTTTATTGCCCATTCTGACCCATTTAACAGCCCAAATACAACCCATGAAACTCACCTAAAACAAAGGATCTCAACCTAACTTATCTAGAAATTTACTTAGTTGATCCAATTTTTTTATTTTTTGTATTTTTAATTTTCTGTTCTTTAATTTTTCTACACCACCCACTCACCCCACCCT